>JARUHE010058981.1:0-15712 GCA_031471125.1 Archaeomysis grebnitzkii
TAACCAGACCCAACGTTGCTTAACTTCGCTGATCATACGGGAAGCGGTGTTTCAACGCGGCCAAGGCCGTTGACCTTGTTTACTTAAAAAAATGCAAAACTACCAACCGTGTCTACTAAAAAACAACTACCAACCTCATCGACTTCAAGAGCATCACCAGTTCGTGGATCTAGAATTTCGCCATATGACCTTCCACCGATGGAACACTTATTGAATATCATTATATTCTGAAAATAATTATATGGAGATTAATAAAATAGATCATGAAAATTATATTTATTCTGTATATAAATATATTTTTATGTTCCATACTGAATAAACTGAACACAATTGTTACAAGAAACATCTGCAAAAACCAGGCATGTTAGCAAAGACCTTACAGCTTGGCAGGTGGTTTTGGGTTAACTTCCGTAACATTCAAATAAATCTTGGGATCATCTTACCTGAGTTAGCGTTCCAGTTTTATCGGAAAAAATGTATTCCACCTGACCCAATTCTTCGTTTAATGTTGTTGTTCTGGCCTTAGCATGCGTGTTTGAGGGAGCATAGACCATACTTTCGTCCCAGTTGATTAGAAAACTTTGACCAAACCTAATTACTTCAACACTGTTGAAAAAATCCAAATTTATATTGAAAATATTTTGAAAATTAAGAAATTTAACTTTAAGTTTAACCAATTAAGCAATATTATTAGATACATTTAGCACATTTCTTTATGTCCAACAATATCACAAAAAAAAACTTATGTTTAATTTATAGCTTTTTTTAGTAAGCTATCCAAATGATTTACAAATGACACAAATAAGTAGAATGTAAACAATCTTTGATGAGTAAAAACTATTTCCAATCTGGTAAACCTTTAAAGATATGATTGATAGATAATTAAGATATAGAATTTTATGTAACGAATAGTACTAGTTTTTCATTTGTAAATATATAATACAATATAATAATAAATATATACAATATAATATATATGTATATAAAATAATAATACATATATACAATATAGTATATATAATAAGAATCAAAAGTTTTGCACTCACCTAACATATAATGAAATAGGCACGACGGTGTTAAGAACAATGGCGTACGAAAAGAAGACGAGAATCGCAATAATTGCAGCTCCTAGATTTGGTTCCACTGGAACCAATTCGTCCCAAGGCAAATAGTCACGGAAATGTTGACCTGCGGAGAATTATCGAATTATTCTTCATTTTGGTTGATTTTTATTGACAAATGTTGATGTATTTTTCAGATAAATGTTGAACCTCTTAAAGATTTAGGATGATGAAAGGTTTTAACTTTATGTCTTCAATTCATTTATATGAAGGACAAAATACTGAATAGTCGCAGTTGATCTATTCATCTAGTCTTGCTCTTCAACTTTAATGTTGAAAATAATTATAAATATATCAAAGTACAAATGCAAAGTTTCACACTACTTGAAGGCAACTTTTAAATGTTCCAAATCATCTAAATATGCAAAACATTAAAAATCTAAACTAACTATAATTATGCTATGAAATAAAAAAAACTACCTGTAAGGGTTTCCCAAATTCCACATGCAACGGTACAAAAGAAGCACATAGACAACAGAAAAAAAACAATCTGTACAGAAAAAAAGTTCATTAGAAAGTATTCTCACAAACCATTAATTCAAACTTATCTAAATAGAATACTTTATACATTTATTCCAAAAAATTTCATTTGTTTTTCACATTAACTACTCGAACAATTTCTTACTTACCCCTAGTATAATAAAGTTAAGCAGTCTATCAATACTTGTGCGCTTAAATTTAGTCTTGCCAGAATTTTGCATAAGTTTTGTATCCTTTCCAGCAAACACAACAACTCCATAGCACCATCGAGTGTTTCTTAATATACAGCCCCTTAATAGAATCTTATCATTATCTAAGGAATATCTGAAATAATTCAATCAACATTGAGTAAAAAACAGTTCATTTGGAAAAAATTAGCTCTCAACACTACCTTCAAGACTGATAATTTTCAGTTTATTTTGTCTGCTGAATACTATATTATCATAAAATACAATTGAAAAGTAAAAATTGATTACTGTTAAATTTTGAGTTTTGGTTATGTGTTTTTTTTCTAAAAGATAAATATAGCTGAGATAAAATATTGAAAAAAAATCTCACTTTTCTTCATTCCAAAATAAGGTTCCCTCAAACTTGTTCAATTGGTTGTTTGGAGGTTCACAAACAATTTCACCTTCAAAATTTCCGATTTGTGCATGATTTGATCCAAAATCTGCGGCTTCAGTCATACATTGCTTAACTTTTAAATTTGTCTCTCTGAAATAAATTAAATCAATATAAATAAATAAACAACTAGAGGTATGACAAGTTACATGAAATCTTGCCATAAAAGCAACTAGTGATGTATGAATTATTAAACAAACTTATTGACCTTCAAATAAATGAGCTTAACCAAAACCAAGATATTTCGCTAAGCTCAGAGAAAATGTTTCTTATTCATGAAACACAGGTTGGGTTGAGTTAAACTGCATATTTAAAACTACTGTAGCATTGGAAAACAAAATTGCATAACCCCTAAACTGTTCATTTGCCCCACAAATGGTGGTGAATAAAAGAGTAAGAAAATTGAGATAGACAAAGGATAAAAATGAAATGTTCAATGGGTATAATACAGACATTTTACCAAAAGTAGGTTCTATGTGCAATATCTAAATAAAAAATAATTATTGAATAAACTTTCTTTTAAAACTTTGTTATTCATTTTGCATTGAACTAACACTTATAAGTGCCTACCATCCTTAAACACAAAAAAAGTATCACTCATTAAAGAGCCAATTAAAATTAAATGAGTATAAATGTTTTGCAAGAACAGGTTATGTCATTATATCTCATAGATCTCACTTCTCTATTATAGAATTTTTGTTACCAATCCAATGTATATATAACACTGGTGGGAGCCAGCAACTGCACCACAACAATGTTACCATCCTATTGTCAAAGTCGGTAACCACTCTCACTCCACGAATCATGGAAGGAAGGAGGATCACAGTTGACGAAAAAATTCATTAGCTTAGGATTGATCCATAGTTGCACGAATGACTGAACTACAGGAGGACTTATAAAGCTCGATTCAAATTTTTTGAATTAAAGAATACACATACAATGGATATGGATTTGTAAAAATTAATTGCATGTCTTACCCATCAAGTTCTGATGTTTCTATGTAGCAAAGACCGTTTGGTTCGGACGATGTTAAGAGCAATATGTCGGCCGCGATAAACTGATCATTCTGCATACGAATGACATCTCCGCATTCAACCTAAAAATTTTCAGAAACCTTCATTTTTCTTTCATTTTTTAAACAAGGTATAAATTGATACAATTGAATTACATAAAATATGACTTTTATCACTATAAAATGTTCAATAAGGAGAAACAAGACTTGAAAACAAATTACCTTGCTCCAGACTTCGGACATAAGTTTACCTTCTCGTAACACTTCTGCTTTTCTATTATTAACCATGCTATCATTCCGATGTCTTTGCTGCAAACAAATCATAGTTAATCAGTGAAAAAAAAACTACCTATTTTATTATTTTTAATTATTTTACTCAAACTAAATTATAGAAAAAAAAACTTGAACTACAAAAATTAATCACCTTTGATAGAATTTACTGAACCTTTTTGTACCGGAGGCTAAAATTGAAATATTGAAAAATACCTTCTCTTACTTTTTCATTATGTAAAATATGTAACAAATCACATGAAAGCTTGTTTTGAAAAGTACATTGCAATATATGAATTACTATTAAACAAACTTTTTATGAAGAATTTGAAACAAGTTCACAATGAGTAGTTAAATCTTTTAACCAATAAATTTGACTAGGTTATTAAAAAACTGTTTTTCATTAAAATCAAAAAGAAGTCATGCATATTGTTGAGAATACCCATTCAAAAAATAATTATTATTAAACAACCTTTGTTTTAGAACTTCATGCCAACTCATAATGAGCTTAATCAAAAACTTTAACCAATAAATTTGACTTGAAAAAAATGTTTTTTTTTTAAATAAAAAATGATAAATTAAATTTAAAAAACTAGTGCATATTGTTGAGCAGACCCATACAAACAATTATTGTTAAACAAATGTTGTTGTGAAACTTCAAATAAAAGTATAAATCAACATTGAATGGCATGTGCACTGTACATGCCATATGGTGCCTACAGGACTGACAGGGACATTGCAATAGCTCAGTTTGTTATATTCATAACATACTCCTTAAAATACATTTCAAGGAAACATCAACTCTGTAATTTCAACTCTGTTTTGTCATACAGACTAAAAAAACATCAAGATTGCCATGTCTCTTCAGGCACTTGAGGATTAACTATTTGATGCCTGGCAGGAGCTCCAATTCTCAGTCAATAAGGGTTATCAATACTAACTTTAATGTATTGTAGTCCTAATAAGACGTTAATGTATTTCAGTCCTAATAAAATTTTAATTTATTTTAATCATAATAAGACATTAAACAGTGTGCCAAAAATTGTTTACTCACAAAATCATCGTAAGCGTCCTTGATCGCGGTCACGCTTAACACTCCAATGAGAGGCACGGCCGTAGTAATGGGCGTCAGGGACGAGATGATCGGAATCACTTGCAGTAATAATAGACATAAAAAGTAAAAATTTGCTAATCTTTGAAACTGCTCAAATAAATTGTACGGAATAAAATTCAATAATGTGTATTTTGAGGTTTTGATAAAATTTTTCTGAAAAATAAAAAAGAATAATTAAATATTTACAAATAAAATAGTAAATGAATGAAATACAAAAAAAAATATTTATAGTATAAGCTTCCTTAAAATTGTATTCCTACAAATGCTGAATAAACATTTCATAATAATAATAATAATATTTGGGGTTTTCATAGCTGGCAAGCATTTAAAAACATAAATGTTTTCAAATTAATAAGACAACAGCATATGGAAGCAATTTCTCCATAAGCTTATGCTACAAAGAAGAAATAACAGATTTTTGAGATTATAGAATTTAAAAATTCAACCAATTATGAAATTAGAAATGTAAGCAAAATCTTACCGCATATTTAAAAGTTTTGTTAAAATTAGGATCGTTTGCTCGAATTCTTCTTTCAGTCTCTGCAAAAGAAAAAAGAAATTAAATTATTGCATTTTTCATAATAATTTGAGCAAAATTTAATTACGATTAGTAATTAATTATTAATTTATTTATTCCATTTTTAAAACCAATACAATTTTAAAAGCTTCATGCGTCATCATTGCTAAACAGTGATTACAAAAATAATTCTTTTCTAAATTAGGTTAATCGGCAGTCAACTTTGTTTATATTGTATTTTCTATTGCATATTTTTGTATACAAAAGTTTAAATATTTAAAATATAACTAAATTTTTAAAATAATATAATAAACTTTTTTTCCATTGAACATACCCAAGATAAATACTTAGTTGTTTTGACTGTTGATTGTATGAAAAATACTAACCATTAATATTTTTGTGGAAGATTTTTCAGATATGAAAAGTAGAGTTGTAGATTTAAGCACCACTCTTTAATTCTAAATGCAAGTTGGTTCAATAAAAATAAAACACACTAACAAACCATTAATTTTTCTAAACTAACTATGCACAGAGAAAAAAACATTAAAACCTAAAATCTACAATAGCTTAAATGGAATCACATCTGAAATTCAATAACTTGTGAGTAAAAATAATTTAACAAGTAATTAATTAATTAATCAAATTCAAATAATTTAACAAACAAAGAAATTAATTACTCAGAAAAGAAATTAATTACTCAGATAACAAACCTATTTCATTCTCCTCAACCCTCAGCTTCGATCCCTTGTAACCTCCCATTTTTATTTTTATTTTTTTTATTTTTTTATTTTAATTCAATTTAATCAAATTCCATGATGAACAAAAAACATCAAAAGATCAAATAATCTTCAAATATCAAACTAATCACAGATCATTCAAATATTTTATTTTAAATCATCATAAAGATTCAAAACCAACGTGATTCACTTCACCAGAATTTTTGATTAACTGCTACATTAATTTGAACGACTGATAAGATTCTCTATCACTCGTCATTATCCTTATCAATACCAACAATGAACCTCTATTCAAACGAGTGCCATACCTTTTTTATTCAAAATCACACATTCAACAATTGTAGAAATTTCTATATTCGTGATCTGGAACATTCTTCTGAAGAATAGGCTAAATATTTGATTTTTATGGTTTTTCAAACAAAAATATTCACCTTCAAAAGTAAATGAATTTTTATGGTTTTTCAAGAATTACAATGGAAACATTAATTATGGTACACAATCGAATTATAAAGAAAAATGTAATTGTTTTACATATTAATAACATTTAAAGGATTCAATTGATTTCTGTTTTAAAGTTGCATAGCAATTCAACATTTGGAAATACACAACCATACATAGAATAATAAATATTTTTTTACACCACCAAATATAATTTAACAAATGGCAATTATATTGTTTCAATTAAAATTATATCACCACAGGCCAAGCTACAAAGTCACCACCATTAACCATCAAAAACATTGCTTAGCTTTGCAAACACTTTAACCATTTCCTGTAATACTGGTGACATATAAGTCTAATAGCTTATTTCATCTTATAACACCAGTTATACAAATCAAGTCAGTTTATGTTTTTAATAAATTTATACATGCAAATGTTTGCCTGTATGAACTTATTAAACCATATGTATCACTGGTGTTACAAGAAACAGTTATAGTGTTAATAGAGAAAATCAAAGAATCAAATAGATGTTTACTGTGCAGCTATTTAATAGTCCACAACACAACATCAATGGGACTACAACCCATTGGTTTTTTCTTACTCTAATTACTGTATATAAACTTAGAAAGATTGAGGTCAGCAACATTTAACTATATTATACAGAAAATCAACACAATAATGAATTTGAATTCTTACCTGACTGAATAGTCAGTAAATTAGTTATTCAAAACATATGTCTCTAGGAGAACTAAGGACATAACCCCAAAGGTTGCTAATGTGGATTAGGGTTACATAGTTAATACCTTCTAGTGATCAATCCCAAAGGTTACTAATGTGGATTAGGGTTACGTAGTTAGTATCCTCTAATGATCAACCACAAGGTTATTAATGTGGATTAGGGTTATCCTCCAATGATCAACTTCTAAGGTTACTATTGTGGATAAAAACACTCCCACAGAGTACTGGCACAGCTAAGAACAAACAAATCTCCAGGACTATACAAATACCTGAACAAAATACTCAGACAAACAGACCACACCAAACTGCCCGCTGTGCCAGCATCACAAATACCTCTTCATGTGCCCACATGCACGATCGGACCTGGCCCCGGAGACTCTCTGGAAGGACCCAGTGGGAGCAGCAGAGCGGATTGCCCGATAGTCGGACTTGCTGGGGTGGGGGCTGGACTGACATGAGGGCACCATCCTCTTTATCAAGGAGGAAGTGGGGTTGACAACAACAATTGTTGTGAATTGGGGGTTCCTTTCAATGAATAACCCCTAAGATTTCCAATGTAGATTGGAGTTACCTTCCATTGATCAACCCCAAAGGTTACTAATGTGAATTTGGGGTTCCTTTCACTGATTAACCCCTAAGGTTACTAATGTAGATTGGGGTTACCTTCCAATGATCAATCCCTAAAATTACTAATGTGGATTTGGGTTACCTTCCAATGAAGAACACCTAAGGTTACCATCCAATGATCAACCCCTAAAGTTACTTATGTGCTTATGTGGATTGGGGTTTACTTTCCAATAACCAAACCCTAAGATTACTAATGTGGCTTAGGGTTACCAACCTAAGGTATAGAACACTGGTTGGAAGAAGCCATTATGTGAAGGCAACACTCTATTACCTCATACCCAGAGCAGAGACTTAATGGGTGTGAAAAGTTATAGTTACTCACCGATAGGCTTCTGCATATTATCGTAAAACAATGTGACTAGTTTGTGGTAGATATTGGGCGAGGGAGGCCGCTCATCCACAAGAGGCTTTTTCAATGACTGGGCGGACTGGAGCTTCGAGTCCCATCCGGTCTGGTGGCGGAGGGAACCCTTGCGACTGACGGGGTATCCATCATTCCTGGACCTCGGACTGTCGGACTCCGATTCCTCGACATCCCACCGCACCCGTGCCTTGCTCTCCTCAAGATGGAGGACCTCGAGTTCGGGGTCGTCTCTCAGCTCTCGCAGCATTGTCGTTATGAGGTTGTGTTCGTCAATTAACTTGTGCCATTTGTTGTCAATGGTATAGTTCTCTTCTGTCATTGCACAATCATTTGCTTTCAATGGCAAAGTCTATGAAAATTAACATCTTGTTTGTAGGTTCAAGTTTTTTACACATAACAGCTTTGGAATGTTTTTCTTTTCTTTTTTAGAACAAAATATTTAAATTTTAATCGTGTTCCTATAAACAGTTTACACAATAAATAAAAAAAGTTGAAGGATAAATATATTAGTTTATGTAATCAAGCATACAAACAATTATTTATGAGAGATTAACATAGATGTAAGAAGCTCAAAAATCAATTGAAATCGGATCAAAACATTGACATGAAAATACTACCTAAAAAAAGAAAACTTCACATAAACCTTCAGAAAAAACTAATACTTAAAAACTATTTTTAAACTTGAGCATCAATGTTCATATAAATGTGCAATAGAAAAAATAAAGAGACTAATAATCAGTTTCTCTAATTCTAAACAAACACTTTCAACTATAGAATAAATTTCAATGAAAATGAATTTAAATTGAAATAAAAATCTTTGTTATTGTAACCAAAAATTATTCATGAGGCGAGTTTATTGAACATCATACCTAAACCTATGTGTAGAATAATGGTGGGGTACTTACAAAAATGTTATGATAGCAAGATCATTTTGTATATAAACTATTTTCTATTCAGATCAAAGTCTGATAAATTAATAAAATGAAATTGGTTGAAGGATATTAAATGGATTCTCCTTGAAAAACTATTTTAGTTTAAAGATTTTATCACGTGGCAAAATAAAATAAAATTCATATTTAACATAGCATAGAACAATTCGCTTTCATTATTCAATTAAAACATAATAAAGAAGAAATGAAAATTTAAAAAAATTAAAGAAAAATAAAAACTATAGAATTGATAATGCTGATACTAAGAATGATGATAATTATACCAATTATTATGATAACAATAAGAAAGATAATTATTATTTCTTTATTAAATCCCAAATCTTTGTAAAATCTTCAGAAACAATTTTTCAAACTTCATCAACCCTAAACACAATCCTACTAACCCATCATACATTGTACAGTCTCCCAAGGGAGTGCTTCCCCATAACATTTTCTACAAAACTGGTGAATATTTCATAAGTAATAAGCTCCTATATAACACTCCCGTACCGTTGGGTTCCTGAATTTAAATTATAACTGAAGTAAAAAAATAATCTTTTCCCTAAACAATTACACTCTTTCTCAATTGTAAAAAAAAATAATTGCAAATACATGCAAAAGTGTTATTTGCAGTGATAATTGTATTGAACTATTGTCCATAGGAAATTTATATTTTTATGCATACGTTAAAGGTTTAAAAGTTTTAAATTGAATAATTCGTAACTTTTGACTAGACTTTATTTTCAGTGTTTTCCAAGATATGAATTGACAAAAAATAATAATTTAATTTTAAAACATAAGAGAAAAAATTCAAAACATTTAATTTCTGTTTAGTTCAACATCCTACAAACATAAACGTGTTGAATCGTGTACAAGTTTCATAAGATCTTTTATACTTGTCGTATAAGATTTAAAAACACTGTTTGTAAGGCAAATTTATATCACTTATGAATAATGAAAATATGATGTTGAATGCAACATTATTTACATAATCAATTTCAATTTCTTACATCTATATCATGTTGAATTTTATTGAAATATGTTTATTATATTTTTATTCATTTATGGAAAAAAATGTAAATATCAAAACTATTTTTATTTGTGTTCATATTAATTATCAATACTTCATCATTCTGGAGATAAAATAAATAATCAAAAATTAATTAGTTTTAAATCAAAAAAATTTCATATATATATGATGTGAATAATCGTGATTTAAGATTTTTGTACAAGATCTTATTAAACTCATGTATGATTCAATTTCAATGGTTAAGAAGAAGCAACAGGGGACTTATAAAACTGTTCGTTTTCAAGAACATATTTTTATTTAGAAATTAAACTCTTTTAATACTAGTTAAATATTTTATTTATAACAAAACAAATCATGTGTTTTTAATTTACAAAGAATTTTCTTAAATCAAAGCCTATATGAAAAGCGTAAATCTAACACAAATGTAATCAAATATATGAACAATCATTTTTTTAAATAAATGTTGAACTATATTTTTATTTTCAATATAAAAAGTTACGTTAATTGAAATAAAAACTTCAATATACTCAAAACAAATACATTGATTAAACCAAAATAACTTTTCTCATACCTGGAAGAATCCATATAAAAACATCTAAATCTCATTTACCAAACATAAAAAAAATAACGAATACCGTGAAAACATAAACTTTATAATTATACAAAATGAAGTTTTTTTTTTATTTAAATTATAATAAAATAAAGGATTTATAATGCAATGCTAGCTCTTAAGAAACACGACTGTCCATTCACTACTAGATTTAAGATCTAACTAAAATCTATCCATGATTTTTGTCATATTTAGTCGATATGTTCTTCAAGTAATGTCAAACGTTTTTGTTGTGTGTGTGTGCGTGTGTAAGTATGTACGCACATCAGCGTGTGTACGTGTGTACGCACATCAGCGCGCGTACCAACGCCGATGTGTGTAGATGATTATCGAGTAGCACATTCAATATTTTCTTTTTACGAACATCAATCTTTTTGAGTTGATGAACAAAAACAAAATTGAACGGTCTTTATACAATAGGTATTTTTGCTGAATATTGCACATGACTGTAGTTATAGTTGTAAAATAATGGTGTAGTCTACACCTTGCAGACAAACGTACAAATACGAACATCGGAACTTGGCATGCAGTAGTCCCTTTGATGTACTGGTCGTGGGGGGTATAGCAGTGAAACGATAACAAAAAATACTTTTAAATGAAATTGTCCAAGTTGGCGGTGTTAAAAACAGCTGTTCCATAGGTCTAACTTCAGAAATAATTTTGCTACGCATTTCTTACTACCTTCCCTGATCTGCTACTAAGGATGACAACACATCATACATGTATGTCTATATTTATTAGGTCACCATACTAAAATAAATAAGGTTGTGTGTATGCTGTTCATTAATAATTACCTGCATACTATAATTGTACATTTATGTGTGTATGTGTATAACTTCATGTGTGTGTATGTGTTCTCGTATGTATGTGTTTGTGTGGTTGGGTGTGCGTTTATGTGATGAAGACATGTATATCTACAAATTTGAGCATCACAATATTGAAAATGATGACTAATTTTCCAGTACTGCAAATAAATGATGCAACAAGGACTAAAATACATTGAAGTTAGTATTGGAAACGACCCTTATCATATGGCTAGAATTATAATTGTTTAGATCTCACTAATATATTTACATAAAGTTGTGGATGTTTATGGTACACTATCATGACTTCATGAATTGTCTTTACTCAGAAAAGTGCAACGCTATATTTAACGATACTCAACAATAATATTTACGACAAAACACTTCAATTTTAAATACATCTTTAATTTATTCTCGAGAACTGTCACAAAAAAGTAGTTTTAATGAATAATTAAATACATTTTGTATCAATAAAAGTAAATGTTTTATTTTATTGACAATTTAAACGCAACTTCTAAAGTGTCCACAAAAGGATCAATGTCGACATACCTTTAGTGTAAGCCTACCAAGTTCGTCAATTTTCGTTTGAGGTTCGACACTTTAAATTTTAATTATTTAATGTTTTTTATAATAATGATCAATTGTGCGTTTTCAATTTCTTTTTTTGGTTTCCCACAAATTAAACTACAATTAAAAATAAAAAAGCGTTAAATAATTAACATTCAAAGTGTCGAACTTCAAACGAAAATTGACGAACTTTGTAGGCTTACCCTATAGGGACAATTATCAGAATGTTTTTTCAACAAAAAACCGTCATATCAATTAGACTTGATTATGATTACTTATGTAACTCTTCAATGATCAAAGCAAACACAATCGACAAAATCAAACACAAAATTCTTGGCCAAGGTAATTTATTTTTAGTTTGTAATGCGATCATAATGGTTTAGACTGTGGGTGGCAAGTACACTCACCGCACAATTAACCAGTCTAAAAATTAGATTTACAACAGGTCTACAACGTAGCTCGACCTTTAGATTGACTGATTTGGTCGTTTACTTATAATTAGATTTAGCACAACGGGCAAACGCCGTTATTTCGATGTTGTTTGAGAGTTGAAATGAAGTTAGACATAAGAACCCAAACCAAACATTGTTGCAACGTTGAGTGATGGTTTGTTTAACCATGGCTAGAGATTCAGGAAAATTTTGCTGTGGAATAGAGAAAAATACATTTTAAAAAAAATGTTAGTGAAGTAACGTTTTTTTTTTAGAAAACACTTTCGTATAAGGTAATGTTATAGTTGGTTAGGTTATAACTTATACGGAAGGTTATTTAACGTTAAAACAACGTTGTCTTTCAATGGTAACTACAATGAGAAAGGCTTAGCAAACACACGTTGTATGAACGTTACTAAAGTCGTATGATAAACTTGTTCCTCATTAAAACACTCCTCGGGACAATCACTAATAACACTTGACTAACTTTTATATCTAAGTTAGTCAAAGTTGACATCAAATTGACTAGTCTTTGTTAACAGTGCATTGATTCAATTAAAATCATATCACATTGTAGCAATGTGATACGATTTTGATTGAAGCACAAGATAGTTGGTTGAATCAACAAAAAGGTGTGCATTGTTAAGAAAAGTTAGTCAATTTGATGATGTAAACTTTGACTAACATAGGCATAACAGTTAGTCAAATAGGCGATGGGTGGAGAATACATTCACTGCTAAACACAAAACTGCAACCAGTGTCAAGGTGACAAGCGTGTCAGGGTCGTCGCCAATAAATTGGATATCGGAGACGAATCAAGCTGAGAAGACAGTCAATCGGATCCGATAATTCAATTCTTAATCGAGAAAACATTAACTTAAAATATAATAATAACAATAATAATAGCAATAACAATAATAATAATAAAAATAATAATAAAAATAATAATAATAATACTATTAATATGATTATAACTGTCTACTCCATCCGTAACACCTCTGAATAATTGATGCAACCCAACCCACACAACATAAACTCATCGATTTATCGTCCGACGTAATCACACAAACACTCTCGGGGCCTTTGGTGCACAGTGGGACGAATTAGTCGCCTGCAACAAAGGTGGTTTTCGAAGGAACTTCAATGTGTTTTAGTCCTTAGTGACGTCATTGTTTGTGTTGGAGGGTTGAGCACCTCCACGTCGAATGCATTTGACAATGGAGGAACGCGATTTAGGTCATTAGTTGTAAATAATTTAAATTTAAATTGATATTTATTTCTTTTGTTGTTCAAATTGATTTGGGTTACGGATCGGAACGACTTCTTCGATTGTTTTATTGAATATTTCATTAAATTACTCAAGATTAAATTACATCTCATTATTCAATCACTATTTCCTGAATATTATTGATTGGACTCGAATTTATAATCAACAAAAAGTGATACTTGTTATGCGATTGTTTTCATAGTTATGTATTTAAGCGTTTGTATAAATATATAAGTGGACACGTGCTTGAAGATTAAAATACAATTGAAAAGTAAAATAAAAAGTAAATACAAATATTTGTTCAATGTATCAATTCAATAACGATTCCCCAACGACTAAAATGCAATGAAAGTAGCAGTGAAAATTGAAACGAAAAACTCGCCTCATAAACAACAATAAAGTTAGAAAGTTGAGTAATTCATGTTAAGAAGATGTGTCATTATGCGTGACAAATGACCTTTCAGAATTCTTTATCTTTGGAAAATTGTATTAAATATTTTCGTTACAAATAAATTGTGAAATGTCAAATTGTGAAATTTTCTAATTAGTGAAAATCAAAAAACAAGAACAATGAGGGATAAATTATAGAAGCTGGTCTTGCAGTCATAGATCAGTCAATACCTAATGAACAAAAGTTGCTTTCAATATAAACTTCAATGTATCTTAGTCATTATGTTAATCATTCTGTTTACAAAAGGATGACAAGTTGTTGTTTATGGGTAACACTGACATCATAACCAATCTCCAACCAGAGTGTCATAAATGAGTGTTTTTGTGAGTTTCATATTTTAAATGTCCCTTTTTTACCCAAAAAGGGTCACCAAATGGCCTATATCTGCAACAAAAACAAAAAATGTGCCGCCCTCAAGAAGCCAAAATTTTTGATGAATTGCACCCTCGCTCAAACTTCCAATGTTAACATCAACATTATAACCATACATTCAACGTTCAATGTTAACATCAACATTATAACCATACATTCAACGTTCAATGTTACTCTGGAATGCATGTCAAGTTCGCCAAGAAATTTGGGTAAAAACTGAAGAAATTGCACGCATCAGACCAATTATATTTATTATGAATATTTCAATAGATTTGCAAGATAGCAATATTCGTAATTACAACTTCGACGACATAATGAACATAAAAATAAATATTCAATGGGAAATATTTTTCAACATTTTTTCACACTAATTTTAGTAAATCTTAGGAACGTTTTTTTTTTGTGTAATTTCGCCTTTATTAGCAATCGGCAATATTCAAACTTGATTGTTCACCTCATGAATTAATATATCGAACAACATTAATTAATTCAATAAAAATATAAACTGTATTCACAAACAAAATAATACATGTACACATCCGCGCACACGTACACATGAACGAACCGACGTACAGACACACTATCTCCTTAATTTAAAGATAAAAATATATTTAATTTCGATACAGTTCTGTTACTATAAAATGTCTGAAATGACATGAGAGTATTTCAAATCGATTTGTAAAAACTTTCTTTTGAAATGTTATGTTTGAATAGAATTTTAAATGAATTTTTTTTATTTATAGCAATTAATTTTCAACTGCTTTACCTATTGAACCTAAACCAAGAGTTCATTGGGCAGAGGATTATTTTCAATATTTATTGGATATGGTCTGAATGGCACAAAAACTGGTCATTGGAAAATAACGTTTAGTGTTGTTAATTACGGTCATAATTGCAACCTTTGTTCAACACAGTTCAAAATTAAAAAACAAGTTAGTTCAACGATGACTACGGAAAAACAACCGGCATAGTTATTTTATTTGTCGTGAGAAAATAAAAAATAAGTTAACATTATTGACCTTTTTTTATTCTTTTTAATCAACTTTTTTAAAATTAAGATCATAACACTATATTAATATATTAAATATATTAAAATTACATATTTCGGTTAATAAATTGTTTGTGTTAATATTGGTAATTATGAAATATATATATATATATATATATATATATATATATATATATATATATACAGAGTGAAATAATATAT
>JARUHE010059092.1:0-15712 GCA_031471125.1 Archaeomysis grebnitzkii
TGTTTATTGTGACCCTCTAAGCAATATCACCAGGGTTTTTTTTAAAATTAATAATTATGAAAATTGTTTTTTAATTACCAGGGTTTACAGTTGTTTATTTGAAGAGTTAAATAGTCTTTTATTTAACAACGTTTGCTTACTGATACCTTTTAGTTAATATTGTTAGGCGTATTTTTTCCTTAAAGATTCATATCTATTAAGATTATAGCAAATAACATTGGTATATTTCAAGAGACATTGCCAGGCATGCATATATTATTGAACGTGTGATTTCATAACCGATTCGGATGAACCGAGTTTTATAGATTAAAAGTTAGCCATTCAAGAATGGGCGGCTCTTATGTATTAAGAAGGCCTTCCAGGTAATGTGAGCAGCCACTGTTAGTGACGTAGACCACTCCTCCCTCCTTTAAATGAGTCCACCCTAATATAATAAACAGTTCTATAGTTTATGAGCAGATTACTTTTAAGCATAAATCATTGTATTTTTAAGTGTTTTTGCTAATTAAATTATTTTTTTTAAGAATTTGATAGCTATTTTTATATGACCGAGTACCATCGAATGAATTTGAAACATTGTCAGGCAAAAGCAGTATGAGATGTGGAATTTCACAAATGTTTTATATATATGTGATTTCAATGTACGTGAGAGTCAAGATAGGTTATGAGTACTGATATTCAGCCGAATCCATCTTTTCATTTAGTTGCATTTTTATGCAAAGTTCAATTAAGCTAGTTTGTGACGTCACAGTGAGGTGGCTTAGTTCATAACATTTTGCTATGATTAGTGAATGCATGTTATCTTAGATTACATTTCCATGATTGGTGAATGGCTTCATACAGTGTTCTCTGATTGGAGAACGCCCAAACAGGTTTTACCCTAGTTAAAAATGTTAGGGTTATCATGGATGGCAGATACTTAGTTTATACCATCACATAAACATGAACAAACAAACACACACACACACACACACACACAAACACACACATATGGCGTATAATAAATGATGTTGGTTTTTATTCTCTACGTTGATAATGTTATTTAATTAGTATTATTTTATTTTCAATTAATTATAATTTCATTTTAAAAGTCTTTTTCGTCGTTATTAGTACATTATTTTTAATAATACACTTTTATTTTTATTGGTAATGGTTGCGGTTAACGCTTGCTATTAACTTAATGGATAATAGTAATTAATCATTGTTAATAATAGTCTCTTATTATTATTAGTAATTAAACTTTTTCCTTACTACTATTACCATTATAATCAGTTTTCCTAAAAATTTTATTTTGTTATGAATTTTGTTTTGTTATTACTTTATATACTTTTTTGTTATAATCAAAATCTTTTTATTTTAGTGTCAATAATATTATTATATTTTTATTATTATCATCAATATCATATTTTGTTATTAGTACTAATAATCTTGTTTTATTAATAGTTTTATAATAATTTTTAATAGTTTTATTTAATTATTATTAATATTAATAACAATATTTTACTATCATTCGTATTTCTATTTTTCTTGAATATTGTAGAAAACTATTTCTAAGAGCAAAACAATCTTTTAAAAACATTAAACAACAAACAATCAAACGGTTAATTTTAATAACACAAATAAAAACAAACCTTCAATAATATTCACTTTCTTCGAAACAAATTTAAAAGATTTATAATTTATAATGCTTGTTTTCACAACTTAACAGTACCAAAAACGAGAGCCTACTGTCAGATTAATCAAAAATCATTCATTCATGTTTAACAAAATAAAACTAAAACGAACGAAAGCCCGAGACAAAGAAAGCTGCAGCTGCAGTGGCGAAGTGAAATAAGAATGAGAATTATCATGAACTTCCCTAACTTATTTACAAACTTTCTGCAAGAAATACATAAACTATTTATAAACTTCCTGCCAAAATGTTTCATCGGTATTTCAATCGTGGGTAATACACGCATACAAATATTTTTATTATGCATACGAAAATATACGCACATCAGCACAAACGAACGCACGCACGAACAACCATACATCCACGCACTAAAACAAACGCAAGGCAATGATCACAAACATTCCCATACACTGATGATCGCATATGCATGCACCTACCCACCCACACGCATAATAACGCAATAAACTCATGCACCCACCCAAACGTACATAAAAATATTCACTCACTCACATAAACAAAATACTGCACGCACACGCACATATCCACCCACCCGCACAAACAAACACACGTGCAAATACACACACAACCACATAAAAAAACAACGCACATAAAACAGTCACCTATATATACAGGCACAAACAAACGCATGCACAAGTACACACTCATCTAAGTGCATATCCGCAGGCAGACACACTCACAAGTACTCTTCAACGCATACCCACCCACAAACACTCTCGCCAAGACACGCACATCCTCTCATCAACGTGCACAAGCAAACGCATGTACAACCACTCAGTCTATTACACGCATATATAAACGAACGAGTAAAACACCCATCCAACCAACCACACAAAAGGTATCACTCACAAAACACACCCGTCCACCTGCACAAGCATCAACTTACCCCGTCACATGGATCCATGGGGGCAAAAGCTCCCATGGAAACTCATATGTTTTCAATTTTGATGAAGCTTGAAGTTTCACACCATTAGGCAGCATGAACTATATATATTTCAATTTAGTTTTTGTAAGGGAATGACAATCATTATATGGATTTTCACTATCCCATGGAAATTCATAGAACTTCAAATTTTATAACGTTTCAACCAAAGGTGTTACGAACCAATGAGCAGCATGAGTTATAAATTTGTATTTTAGTGCTTTTTTTCATTCACGGGGGATAAAATCCCCATGAAAATTCATATATTTCCACTTTTGGTGAAGCTTGAACCACGTGTGTTACACACCAATGGGCAGCATGAGTTATATATTTTCTATTTTAGTTTTTGCGAGTGGAGCACAACTGATATATGTATTTACATGCATCTACGTGGGGTAAAATACATTTAATTTTTCTGATTTTAATGAGGTTTGAACAATATATATCATATATGAAGCATCTATACCTTGCAAGGAAGAATTTGCCAATTTATATAGAGATCAATTGACAAAAACTGCTCTCTTCCATAGGCCACCATTACCTTATAGAAATGTAATTAAAATAATTATCTTCCAGAGCATTAAATCGAGCACAATAAACGCCAAAAAGTATATATTATATTAAACTTATGTTTTTCATGCTACAATTTAAATGCCTAAATTAATGTTTTTTTGTGCAATATTACATTCCCAATTGCAACCTAAAGAGCCTTGAGGAGTGTGTTGATATTGGAACTTTCATCTTTAGTCCCCTCTAGTAATGCTGTGAACAGCTAGTGTTACTTAGCTTAATTTTGGTTTGAAACGCAGAATGACTACAGCTTTATAAAAGCTCCGTTCAAACTCATCAGAAGAATGGTATACATGAAGTGAAGGAAATAGTATATCAAATTTAGTTATAGACTATTTCATAGCCTAACTGAACGTTTTCTTGTTTCATTCCATCAAACTTAATTTATCCCCCTGTACTAGAGCCATAAAAAAATTAAAAAATATCTATGAGCTATAAATGTTGTCAATTACAACGAAGAAAGAGCTGTATACTTATTTCAAAGCTATAAGATGATGAATGAATTACATCTGTAGAGATACAAAACTTCAAAGAGAACCGCATTATCGATAAATATTTTGTATTACTGAAAAAGAAACCTGTATCAAAATCTATGATACAGGTAGAATGAATTTGATTAAACATTTTATGTCATTAATCAAAAATTAAAACTATTTAAACTATCCATACTTAGAGACTCCTAGTTGGTGAAAGAAACAGCAAGAATCTGATTTATGTGAACCACTTGATATCCTCTGTACCTGTATCAGTCCAGTGATCTTAACCTAGATGTAACCTCTTCTACTGTTACTTTTTATTGTTGTTTGTTCTTCAATAGGAGAAAACGTTCATCAAGAAAGGACTGCTACTTTGTAATGCTGTTTGTTTTGTTTTTTACAAAATAACTTTTTCAAGAAGGACTGTTACTTTTTAAAACTGTTTGTTTTTAATAAAAAAAATGTTTTTAAAAAAGGAACTGTTACTTTTTAATGTTGTTTGTTTTTCAGTAGGAGAAAACGTTTATCAAGAAAGGGCTGTTACTTTTTAATATGGTTTGTTTTGTTTTTTATAAAAGAAAACTTTTTCAAGAAGGCACTGCTACTTTTTAATATTGTTTGTTTTTAATAAATAAATGGTTTTCAAAAAGGAACTGTTACTTTTTAATGTTGTTTGTTTTTCAGTAGGAGAAAACGTTTATCAAGAAAGGACTGTTACTTTTTAATGTTGTTTGGTTTGTTTTTTATAAAAGAAAAAAAATTCAAGAAGGAACTGTTACTTTTTAATATTGTTTATTTTTAATAAAAAAAAATGGTTTTCAAGAAGGAACTGTTACTTTTTAATGTTGTTGGTTTTTCAGTAGGAGAAAACGTTTATCAAGAAAGGGCTGTTACTTTTTAATGTTTTTTGGTTTTTGTTTTGTTGTTTTATAAAAGAAAATATTTTCAAGAAGGGACTGTTAATTTTTAATATTATTTGTTTTTAATAAATGTAAATGTTTTCAAGAAGAAGCGGTTAGTTTTTATTGTTGTTTGTTTTTCAACAGGAAACAATTTTTTATCAAGAAAGGACTCTTACTTTTTATTTTTTAATGTTGTTTGTTTTGTTTTTATAAAATAACTTTTTCAAGAAGGGACTGTTACTTCTTAATATTGTTTGTTATCTGTTAGTTATTTTGTCAATATTGTTTTTTACAAGAAAATGTTTTTTAAGAACGAACTGTGACTTTTTAATGTTGTTTGTTTTTTTTAATAAAATAAAACATTTTTCAAGAATTTGACAGTTTTTTTTAATGGTGTTTGGTTTTAGTAAAATAAACTTTTTTTTCCAGAAGGTAGGAACTGTTACTTTTTTTAAAAAGATTTTTTTTCAAGAACCTGACTGTTACTTTTTTATACTGTTTATCTTAAATAAAATAAATATTTTTCAAGAAGGGATTGTTACTTTTTAATTCCGCACGCGTTTGTTTTTTAGTAAAAAAAAATTCAAGAATAAACTGTTACTTTATAGTATTGCGCATTACTAGACACAGCTGCACTCGTCGACTGCAACGCGTGTTACATTATCCTATCTCTTATGTTATATTTTTCTTTGAGAACTTTGTTCAGTGAACGAAAAACTTAGCAAAAATAACTCATAAAGCAAAAAAATTTTAGGCTAACTTTATTTGAAGATATTTATTGTCAAACATTTGATTACAAAACTAAATAATTTTAAGTTTGAGCTATTAATCCCCTAGTTGAAAAATATTTAACTTATCAATAAAAAATTCTAAAATTTAAATTGTTTACTTAGCAAATAATTGTCTCAGAGTTTTGTGTAACAAAACAAAATGTAATACAAAACTAAAAAAAAGATAATTTAGGCTAACACAATTTTAATGACCCCTTACAAATTTCTTATCATAAAATTCAACATTTTTAAATGATAACCATTAATATCTTTCTTGTAAAATTTGTATTGTAGCAATCTTAAGACATAACCATTATGGATAAAGTAAACTTTTCTCAATCCTTATTGCACCAGACAGAAACACTGTTCTAAACACCCACACAATGTTCATGGACAGATCTTGCTCAGGAAAACCCGAAATGAACACAATGAAGAGAAATCTATCCAGGAAGCGTTTGTTCTTGGTCATCAAAAGTATATTCAGAATATACTTTCGAACGCAAAGTAAAGTGAAATCTTCAAATATAAAAATAATAATAAGGTTTTAAATTATTTTTGTTCAATAAATACTGGAAAACAATAATGCATTTAACATAAAATATTTTGTCATTCTGTATATCAACCTTATTTCTCAACTTGTTCTTAACACTTACTTTTCTTTCGTTAAAAATATGTAATTTTTCGAGAGGCAGTCAATAAATATACAAAACAAAAGTTTAACATGATATATGACAAACTTGTTTTATTAAAAATGTTACCCTTAATCCTCTGCAGGTTATTATATTATTATAATACAATGGATGAGCCTAAGTTTTATTTGTGTGGTATGATTTAAACCATTTAATGTGTTTTAAGTATTTTTAAATCATTTTTGTAGTAAAAAAGAATAAAAAAAAGGACGAGAAGTTTCAGACCTGATAGAGAGAACAGTGGAGATACTGTCTGTTCAGGAAACAAGATGGAGAAGAACTAAGGCCTGAGAGCTTGAAGGAGGCTGTAATCTTTTCCACAGTGCAGGAGACAGATGAGAGAGTAAGAAACAGTGTATTGCGTTCAGAACACAGAAATAACATCATAAGTACTACAAGAGAAAATAAAAGGACTATGGCAGCGTGATATATTATTAGAAAAACAATAATGAATGTCATTATTGCTTATGTACTCAAAGCCGGTTGAGAAGAAAAGGAAAACACATCTTCTGGGAAGATATGGATGCATTATGGACCGAGATACCAAGTGATATTAATAGCAGGGATTCTAAATGGGCACAGATGAGAGGATAATTTTGCAATAGAACGCATTCATAGCGGATATAGAAGTGGCATTTTGAATAACCGCGTCGAAAGAATAATATATTTAGCGATGGCATAGGATTTGACAATCTTAAATACGTTTTTCAAAAAGAAAGACTTCATTACATATGAAAATGACGGTCTAGAATCTCAGTAAGATTTTAGTGTTTACAAGAGAAATAAAATCAGCGAAGTTAAGAGATGTAAAGCAATTTATTTCAAGAAAAAGCCATAATATTGGTTTACATAAATAAATTGGAAACCATATGATTTACAGGGTTTAATACTATAAGAGTAGTAGATATTTCTATTGAACTCTGTTTTATGCTTTTCAGTCTAAAATAAGGTAAATACCACCAACACATACCTTTCTTTTCTATAGAGTTTCTAGCAAAATTAGCCTTCATAAAAACTTTAATATGATTAAATATGTTCATTAAGTTATAAACTATTGAAATAGATGCAATATTAAAGTAATTACAAGAACATATACAAGGCAAATCGTACGTCTGGTTGTGCATATGTTGAAAGAGACTTAGGCTAAATTTACTCCTTAAATAGTGTTTTTGGCCACCGAAAATCATTTAAGGAGCCAAGTCAGGTTAGGTTTTGGTTTGTAGGTCACGATAATGCTAAAATTTACTTGAATACTGGTTTATGTAGCTCAAGTCTTATTTGAAATGACGTCACCCGGGGTGTGAAGTCACAAACAAACCAAACCGTTTTCGTACAATGGGGTCTGTCTTGGTAATATTTACCAAATTATTGTTTTTTTAGTCGTGAACTTTGTTGCAAAGTAGTAACACCAAATTTCGGTTAAGCATGGATTGCGACAACTCTTGCAAATTAACCCTTTTTGGGTTCATTCAAAAAATGACTTCCTTATGTATTGCTGGTTGGAGGAAGCCAATGTTACTGGTGCGGTCGCAGAGCCTCACTAAGGTGAGAAAGGCGAACATAGCATTCAATTCTTGCAAGGTTTTTGGGTTCTACCTATGGTTGTAAAGTGAAACCTTCACTTAATTCTTTTCCAGTGAATCACATGAAAATAGTTGAAAATCTACTGAAATGTTTCCAAAATTCAGTGCTTTGTTGACGCATTTTAGCGGATTTTATTTTCAAAAATTTTTCATTATTTTGGTTTGCGCCTATAAATGCAAGGTATAGCATTGTATTTCAGGGCATTTTGGTATGTTTTTCAGCTTTTTTCATGTGTTTCCATTAAAAATAGTTTTTCTAACATTGTACATTAAAAACTTTAAAAAAAAATCAAAAACTAACGTCCTCTTTAAAATGGAAAGGTATTTTTTACTACCCTGTGGCAGGGTGGTGAAATATGTTTTTCCCTTTTAAAGAGGATGTTCGTTTATCATTAGTTTTGATTGTTTTTAAGTTTTTATTGCAGAAAAAACAGGCCACTTTGTGCTTATTTTTGGGATAAACTCTTGAAAGACAAAAACCCTGGTTTTTGGCACCATGCCAATCATGTGCCACTTATGTACCTGCAAAATGCTTGTCGCTAGATAATATGGGTAATATGGCAAGCAAATATATTTCACTCTACGTAGTAGTTTTATTACTATCACTATTAGACTTGACTGTTGTGTCATTTCGTACGTCTGTGAATATAGATTAAAGCTGTCTGCAACTCATGCTGTATGATGTTCGACAACTGAAGATTTCACATTTCTTCTTCTTCAAGTTGCTAAGATTTGAAATAAAAAATTTAAAGAAGTATTAAAAAGTAACCAAGTAATTTATCTCAAATATTGATCCCGAACTAATTATCTTGATCTGATCATCTGGGATCAATTTTCTTGGGTCAAAGACAGGTGATGCAGGATGGGTGTAGGCATATGGCGATAAAAGGCCTGACTTAAGACGTGAGGGCTCCATCCTCTTTGTCAAGGAGGGAGTGGGGTCGACAACAACAATAATTTTTTTCAGTGTAATTTCAACAACAAAAACATTAAACAATGCAATAACATTACACAATTTAATAACATTCATTCAGGATGCCAGAAGAATTTTATTGCTAAAAATTCATATCTTTTTAAAAAATAATTACACATTTTAAGAGTTTTAGACCTATCAAATTCATGATTGACCAATATTTTTGTTTAAAGGATTACAGATAATTTTATTGGAAACAAATAAAAGAAAATGGTTAGTATAAAAAATTACATATTTTTACAAACTTTTTAACATATAAACACAGTTCTAATGCTTAGCATTTACTTGGTTATTTTTCCAGCTTCTGAAGGATGACACATTTTTGCCATTTTTTGTTGCAAAAATATGATTTTTCGAGACGTGTTGTGGGGACAAAGACATAATTTTTCTATTGATCAAATCTTAGGACTTCAATTTAATGAATTTCGATTAATAAAACATGTCATTTTTGGCTGAATATTTTGAAGAACCATTCAACATATTTAATTTTTCAATGGTAATTCTGACACAAATTACATATTAATGGTAATTCTGACTCAAATTACATATTAATGGTAATTATGACTCAAATTACATATTAATGGTAATTCTGACTCAAATTACATATTAATGGTAATTCTGACTCAAATTACATATTAATGGTAATTCTGACTCAAATTACATATTGTATACACATACATGCAGAAACAATTATGCGAATGGATTATATATGTTGAAAAGTCATTTTAAGCACCTTTTGGACATAAAGTTTCCATGTTACAAAGTTTGTAATAGGTTGAAGAACTTGGAAAATAATTTATTATTCTACAGTAATTTTTTTGTATTCAACATTTGTATAGCTATTCATTCCCATACAGGGTCTCCAAATCTCCAAATTGTCTTGAAGATTGCTATTTCTGCACTCTACTCAGTGGAAGAAAAATTATTTTTTTCCACTGTTTTCTCAAAAAACCCAATTTTAGGAAAATGTCATCTAAAACCTGAATTTCAGTATGGAACTCTTTCAAATATTGGTTTAAAAAAAACTTAGCATCCCAACAATATCCAAGTTTGATTGAAAAAAATCTTGTTGAATTTTGAATTTTCAACAAGGTGACAAAAAGTGAAATTTGGCAACTTCCATGGGTCCCAGGCCATATTTGATGGTTCTCACACTCCACAGGTTTCTGATTGATAATTCGATCACAAAGTTAAACATATTTGTTGTCTATATTAATGGTGATTTTTATGCATCATTAGATGTTATTTTTCTTTTAGTAAAAAAAATTAGTAAAGTGGCGGATTGGAAACGTCAGTCTGTAAGTAATGGCTCTTTTGGTGTAAAGTATGTAAGTGTAGTATTTCCACAAGTAGGTCAGATCACCCAATTAAATAACAAAGCTTTGCTAAAAGTAAATGAAGCCAATTAATCATGTTTTTTTTGAACAAAAGGAACTGATGAAAGAGTTTACAAAGAGAATACTTTCATGTCATCAAATAACAAGTAGCTAATTCTTTTCCTAGTTCACACATAGAATAAATGTTTTGTATTTTCATGAGAAGTGTTTTACAATGGAAACCAATAACTGCTGTTTGTAAAATCCAAAAGAATGCAGCACTGCCATTTTAATCTAATCATCACATGTCCAACATGACCCAGTATTATTTACATTTAAACTTAATGATTGATGGTAGCATAAAATTCTGTCAACACGATAAACTAATGTATTACAACCAAACATTTCTATTTATACTAACTTTTTCCAACTCCAATGCAAATAAATGCAATAATTTACTTTTTGTTTATAATCTAGTCTTGAAACTTTTCATCATTTACAATTTTCTAGCAACTTGATTCAAGTACCAGAAAAAAGTTTTTTGCATTCCGGATTAATATTCTGTTCTACAAAACCCACAAAATGTCTAGCATGCTTATTTTTGCAGAAGAAACTAAGAAATGCCAAAAGTTAATGTTCTCAGAGAGTTGAAAAGTTATTTTCTGGCACTCTGCTTCTAAACATGATCAAAATTGTATAAGTTTATTATTTCTTCTGGGACAATATTACAGAATGATAATATTATCAAATGCCAAATCGTATTTTCTAATATCCTCTCGCCAAACATTTAAAAAAATGCTCAATTTCACCAATATATTGAATCGATTTTTATGTTCTTGTTGATTGATCTTTTAAGTTCTGATTTTTTGACCTGACAAATGATTTTTTCCCCAAAACTTCTGTGTTGTGTTTCAACAATTTATGTAATTAGCTTTAGAGCTAACATCATCCATGTTTGTTAATCTTCACTCTTTATGGTTTTTCATTTTAATTATAAATGTATTCAACGTGTTTGATGAATTCAAAAGTGTTTCAACAAATTCTACAGAGGGCAAACAGGGTACTGTTGTCATACAATTTATTTAGATCTTGTGAAAAATGGACGATGAAAGGATTATTCTCAAACTATTATGGTTTGATTTTAAAAAACTAAGTGGCAAATTATAGTAATGTAACAATGATAAAATTTTAAAGGCTCAAGCATACAGGCAAATTGGTTATAGGGTTCATTTATCATGCCATGAATTCTAATTCAATTCATAAGCTAAAGAAAAATTAGATTATACATTGAATTTATTTTAAATGCCTTGTTCATATGACATTAGCTTGTCATGAATCTTTGCGGAACATTTTTTTGTTATTGCATGTCCATTCATATTCATTTGTATGAAAAATTAAACCAAAACAAACCAACCATCTAATCTCAACAAGGTTTCATATTTTTAATTGCACTTTCTAACAAAAGAATTTCTTCAAATTTATTTCATTTTGCAAACCTTCTAGATTTTGAAAATGTTTTCATTGTTCATTAGATACTTTAAATTATTTATATTTTTGTGAACAATTAATTAACAGGAAATTGTGTTAGTCCTGAACTTGAATTAATTTCTGCCTCTCCAACGATCTAGTACATCTATTCTAAAAACAGGCTTACAGCAAGAATCATTCTGTACTTTTTCACTTTTTATTTACAATTCAAATCTGCTTAACCCTTTAGCGTCCATGGGGACAAATATGTCACGTTTAAGAAGGTTTATTTTCAATGCAAACTCTGGTGTGCTGAAGACCTTAAAATAATACTTACTCGGTCGCTAAAGGGTTAAACCAGTTTTCAAATTAACCATATAGCGCACCAGTAATTATTGGTAAGGAAAAATACATTAAAGTTTGTATTGAAGTAACCCTTATTGAATGATAACCATTTAACGCCAAGCTAATTAGTCACATATGGAATGAATTACATTAAAGTTAATGTTGGTAACACTTTTTCCAAAATTGTGACGTCACAGGTTAACAAATGGAGACAAAAAAACTTTTTTAATAAAATGTGACAAAATAAATAAAATCACAAATGATAATTATAATCAATATAAATTTTATCATAATTTGTTAAACACGATTTGTAATGGAAACTAATTACAATAACAATAATAATAACCATAACAATAATAATAACAATAACAGTAATAATAACAATAACAATAATAATAACAATAACAGTAATAATAACAACAACAATAATAATACCAATAACAATAATAATAACAATAACAGTAATAATAACAAAAACAATAATAACAACAATAACAATAAAAATAATAATAACAATAACATTAAAAAGAGTAATACTAAAAACGTTAACACCAACAACAAAAACATTATAAAGTAAAAACAACACAACAATATATAGAAAAGTAATACAATGGCTCTATCAATCAAATTAATAAAAAAACAACACACATGGAAACAATAACAACTAATAACACCAAAAATGAAACAACAACACAATCAATAACAATAACTGTCACACTAATGACGGAATTAATACAGTAATAACAATAACAATAACTGTCACACTAATGACGGAATTAATACAGTAATAACAATAACAATAAGAATGAAACAAATAACTTTAACAATAAAAATAAAAAACAAAAACAAAGAAACTAAAAATAATATTACCAATAATGAAACAAATGCAGCAAAAAAACATTAATAACAAAACAATAACAATAACAACAAAATAAACACACCAATAACAACAATAACAAAGAAACAAACACACCTACTTATAACAAATAAAAAACACACAATATTGTCTAAGATAATAACATTAATTATAACAAACATAGAAATAATAATAATAATTCAAACAATTATAACAACTATAACAATAAAACAAACACATACATTAATAATAACATCAACACCAAAAATAAAACAACAATAATACTGAAACAAACACATACATTAATAAGAATAATAACAACAAATACAATAACAATAATAATGAAGGAAACACAAAAATCAATAATAACAACAACATTGAAAACAAATCAGGTACAAAAACAAAAACAATAAAAAAACACAAATATCATAAGCAGCAAAAAAATCGAAACAAAACAAATAAAAAAACAATAATGTTTTGTTTAAACAAACACAATAATCACTAACGACGACAACAAAAACAAAAACAAAACAACATTATAAAATGACAAAACAAATCAACAACAAAACAATAAATTCTTATATAACAACAAAACAATCATTTTTTATACAACAAATCAATTATAAAACCAACTCAATTATTATAACACAACCTCACCAATCAACAACAAAACGAACCAATCATTATTAAACGACACCACCAATCAGCAACAAAACCAACCAATTATTATAGAATAACACTACAAAATCAACAAAAAACAATATCTATCAACAACAACAACCAACCATTTTTTTATAACAACAACACCTATCAACAAAAACACAACCAATCTTTAAAAACCAACAACACCAATCAATAAAAAACAACCAATCCTTAAAAACAGCAACACCTATCAACAAAAACAACCAATCTTTATAAAACAACAACCAATCAACAATAAAAGCAACAAATCATGACCGTCCAACCCATCTTGGAGTTATCCAATCCGTTTCCGTCTTTGCGATGCCCAAATGTCAAAGTTCTTCGAGTTACTTTGGCCTCATTTCTATGCCCAGTCGGAGTTTTGTGGACAAAATCAAAATATATTTTCATTGGATGAGTGAAATTGCACACAAGACCATGACGGAACTTTGAATGGTATGATTACCATAAATACAGTAACTAAAATCTTCTCATCATGGGTGTGTGGTCGTGATCATTTCTGATTCGACCACAAGTGTTGGGTCGCTCTTAGTCTGGCTCCTTAGTAAGGAGCACGCAAGCCTCCACACGACGGCAACGTGGCAACACAGTCGTGGGGGAAGACCCTAAGCCTGAATGCACAATATGTGGACACTGCCCGCAAACTGCCATTAAAGGGGGGTACCACACTATATATATGTGTGATGAAGCATGCAGGATGTGGATGGAAGAGATGGATCTGGAGGTGTGATCATCATTCGAAACTACTACTAGTAAGAAAAATAAAGTATGATACCATATGCCGAACCCCATTCGACATATCTTTGACTAATACTCACATAGTTGTACGTCTGAAAACGTCAGGTGTGACTTGTCTGTTTTGAACTGATTACAAAAAAAGAATAATTTATAACAGTTAAAAAGCTCACATTTAATCCCGCACAACACTTTATTAATTCTCAAATACATGTTGTGACGAAATGATGGTAATTAATAAGACTGGAAACACTTGACTAAATGCTTATGTTTAAGATAGTCAAAATTGACATTATCAAATTAACTATCTTTTGTTAACGATGCACTGTTAACAAAGGTTAGTCGATTTGGTGTTGACAATTTTAACTATCTTAGACATTAAAAAGTTAGTCAAGTGTTTTAAGTAAAGGATTGTTTTTAATACTTACTCAATACTCCCTGCCACAATCCTCTCTGGTAAGAAAGTTGATCGACCCCAAATACTGGGCAATTTTAATCGTGTGTCTCCATAGGTTCCAAAGAGAGCTTCCTGTTAGAAAACAAATTTGTACAGTATAGTGTAAATATAGGTGGCAGTGTAGGCGCACTGCTGTCTGGTATGTGTTAGTGGATATATTCAGGTGTCCATAGTGTTCAAACCTGAGTCTGGTAAGTTGTACCAACGCCGACTCAACTAAAGGTCTTTCACATCGAAATCCCTATTACACAATACGTTCTCGACCCATCTTTACTTGATACGGGATTAACTTTCTTGTCGTTCGATCAATGTTAAAATAGCTGATCTCTGATGAACCAATGTTGATCAGAGATGAAGAAATGTTAAGTCGATATCACGATTGTGGTTGGTATCTATGCTACCAGTTGTGTTTGCAATGTTTTTTTTGTAATAGTCAAAATTGTATGGCAAGTAACACAGGAGGCCTGTAGTAGAGTCGGCGTTGGTTGTACTCGAGTGTTCCTGGAGAGTGTGCTTTCAGATGGACATATTTCTGAAGTTTGACTTTTAAGAAGGCATGTCACTCCCCTCTTTAAAGGGAAGGGAGACCGGAGGGACTGTAATAACTATAGTGGTATCACGCTTCTCAGTGTCTCTGGTAAGGTATTTGCACGTCTCTTGTTAAATCGTATGTGGAATCTACCCAACGTCTTGAACAAGCTGGACTCGCACCTAAGAGGTCAACCATTGACATAAGACTGGGGTTCAGGGTTCTTATTGAGCACCGATTTTGTTAGAGGTTACAGACATTTGTAGATTTCATTATTGCTTAGATTTTGTTCTCCAGCCAGGAGTGGTTATGTATTTGTGTCAAAATGTTTAAAACATTGAGATGAACAGCTTTCTGGTGTATGTAGGGAATTTTGTTGAGTTGAATTGGTTTATAGCTTTTGTAGCTTGAATAAATTTAGAGCAACGTGTGAATGTTTGGTTTTATTGATTTCTCGTTCTGTGATTCAACGGCTACTTGGAGATGATGACTAGTAGTATTTTATAATTTTCTTTGCTTGTGATGTTTTATTTGGGATATCTTTTGTTGTTATTGTCGTATATGTGATGAATATATTTGATGATCTTTTTGTGTTTATTCTGTGTGTCTTGTAATTTAATGTATTGATCAAATTGTCCCACCTTGCTTGTTTTATGTTGTTTGTGTATATATATATATATATATATACATATATATATATATATATATATATATATATGTGTGTGTGTGT
>JARUHE010059202.1:0-15711 GCA_031471125.1 Archaeomysis grebnitzkii
ATAAGCAATGTAAATGTGAGCATTATATTTGAATAAGCAATGTAAATGTGAGCATTATATTTGAATAAGCAATGTAATTGTGTACATTATATTTGAATAAACAAATCAATTTTGTGCATTATATTTGAATAAACAAATCAATTTTGTGCATTATATTTGAATAAACAAACCAATTTTGTGCATTATATTTGAATAAACTATCCAATTGTGTGCATATAAAAGTCTCATTATAACTATTGAGGTGAAATGCTGAACATATTTTTGCATATCAGTCACAAATAATGGAAATTGAAAAATGTAGAGATCAGTTTTTGAGTTATCAATTTCCTCCATGGTTGATATAAATTGAAAATAGCAACAAACTTCATAACGGCTATTGTTTCAATAATTGCTTTTCGAAGCTTGCATACTTTTTGTCATAGATGTTTCTAATGAAAAATCTTTTATTTAAGAAGGGAAAAATACAAAATTTGTCCAAAAAAAAAATATTTTCTTGAGTTACATTTTTAAAATTATTTTTTAAAACAGTTTATTATCTTGGTATATAACATTCAAACTGGTGCAATCGTTATTTATGACCCAAGAATGAAAAGTTAATTAATTGCTGTTGGTAATAATGTTCAAAATTTGAATAGTTTTGTGCAACCAAAAAAAAGGTGGTGTAAAGCTCATCCATATTTGTGTTTTCTTATAAAGCAAATGAAATCTTGATTTGAATTTGTACAAAGTTTCAAATTTTCAAATATATTTAACTTGATCCTTAAATTTTTTTTTATTTGTTTTAAGTTTTATTGTGGTAATAAATTTTATGTTGGTGCTACATAAGTATTTATGATTACATTCTGTATTGAAGAATAAGCACAAGCATGCTGCTGTGAAATAGGTTTTATTTCATTGGTTGTTGCATGTCTGTTTTGTTTTAGAATCACTGTTGCACCTGCAAAAGATGGAGGTGGACACACTCATGCTCACGCTAGATGAACATCCGCCCTCCGGGTATGCTCGCCAAGACTCCAGAAATGGCCGCTTTAGAAATAATTTAGACACATATCATTATAGTCCAAAAAAAGTGGCACCCAAATCTTTGGTCGAGCCACAATTTGCCGAAAAGATTTTGTCTAAGTTGCCGGAAAAGTATAATGTTTCGGCGGCGGCAAATTATCCAAATTTATCTTCTAGTAAAAGCTCTGAAGGTATTTTGATTTTTTCAAAATTGTATCCACTTCTAATTTAACAAAATATAATAACATTCAAAAATATTTTGTGTATTTTTATTGAAACTAACTTTTGAACTAACAGTTTGCTAAATGAAATTAGTTTGACATTAAAATAGGTTTGTTTGAAATAAATTAATCATTCCAGTTTTTACATTGATGTTCTTTTAACACAATATTGCTAATTTAAAAACTGTGCTCTAAAATTTTGATTCAATTTGAAAACTTGTTTAAGATCTTAAATAGTTCATTCAAATGAGTTCATTTAGCTTTAGGGAAACATTTATTTTTTGCTGAAAAATTATAAATTATAAATATAAATATTACATAATAGTGTTTATATAATTTTGACTGTTCTTTGCTTATTGTGTAGTCAGAACAAATTCTTATTAAATTTTGAATGACACCCAAGAAATATAGAAATGAGCAAATTTGAAAGAAAAAGTATTGTATTTTGAAATTTTAACTTCATCAAGTTCCAAGTTTAACAAACGATCTTCTGAAGAAAATAAAAATTAACCTTGCTCTAAAATTGGTTCTAGATATACCATGACATTTTGGAAAATATTTTCTTGAAAAATTATCAGAAACAAGAAAAATGTTGTTAATCTTTTTTTTTTAATTTTTATTTAAAACAAACATTATTGAGGGGATACAATACCCATAAAATTTTATTTTCTCCTAGTGGCTAGTTTCTTATGTTGTTGAGTACTTGTAAAAAAAAATTATTGCTCGCTCATGCATGTTTATATATTTAATGATTGAATTTGCACTAAGTTTTAAGTTCTATTGGTGAAATAAAACCAAAATAGTTTTAACCATAATTTTAAAATGAGTTGAAATTTTCAGGTGTTCGACGAAGTGGTACTTTTGTTATTTCCAAAAAGCACAGTTCTGTTCCACATTCTTCAAATACAAAGCTGAAAGGTGCATTTAAATTCTAATTTCTCTTTTTCTTTTCTTTCTTGGCAAAACTTTATTTTGATTACTGCAACATCTCTAAATGATTTCTTGGCTTAACAACTTTCCTTTATGTAAACTTGTGGGAATTGGTAAAAAATGAATAAATGTAAAAGTTTGCTTTCTTTTGCATAAACGTGCATGTGGTAAAACTTGATTTTCTGGCAAAGTCACACTTTATGATGGTAAAAGTGAACAAGTTTTTACATTGTGCACAATGGGGTTGACGCTATTTTATTTCTCACTCCTACCACTTTATCTTGCTTCTCCAACAATTCCTTGGTGATAAACAAGTGATTATGATGATACCAATGATGTAAAAATCTTTATAGCTTCCTATTTCAAATTGATTTTAGATTATTAACTTGAACACATAAGTCATATAGAAAATTATTGAAATTAAATTTTGCTCACACAGAATTATAAAGTAAACTAACAACTTGCTTCCTAAAGAGACATTTTCAATGTTCTGCCACAGGCTAGACCAAATCTAATGGTTCTTTATAATTTATTTATTTTAAATAACTTTATTTGGTATATTAATTTTCGTTTTCAAATTTAAGCATTTTTCTAAATTCAAAAATTAATTCTTACTATTAACAGTTTATTGGAAATGTATGTAAGTTTATAATTTACATTTCCAGCTTACTGGGGTAGTTATTTTCTAGTCCTCTACTTATTATATAAATTATCTATTTATGTTTAAAATAGTGTAAATATTTAACAGAACAATGTTAAATTATTATTATAATTGTTTAATCATATTTTATACTTGATTCACAAGGCTGATTCTCCTTAAATAATTATTTATTGAAAATTTAATTTAATGAATACAGTTAAATTCCATGTTTTATTTGTTTGTTTAATTTATGGAAAGAGGAACAATCTATGTTAAAAACTTTCTATACAATACAATTGTTGGAGAAAATTGCATTGTGGTTACATTATCTCACCTTAGTTGTGGAAACATATATTATTAAACTATCACATAAAGCTGTTAATGTTTATTGTAGGAAAACTGGGTATGGTCACCTTTTGGTTTAGTTAAGTATTCCATCTTATATCCTGAATGTTAAAATTAAAACCACTTTTTATTTATAATTAACGTTGGCCTAATAAATATTTAAAATTTTGATTATTATAATAAATAAACTTGTTCTTTTAAAATATTTTTTAGCTAACCTTTTTATTACACTTCAGTTAAATATATTTATATGCCAATTGGAGATTTTTGTTTATGCATCACACCAACAAGACAAACAGTAATTGAAAATTGCTATTTAGCTCACAAGTTAATGCTTCATCTGATTAAAATGTATTATTTCAAACTTTATATAAATATTTATTCTAATTCAATGGGTAAGGTTATCATTATATTTAACTTTGGAGTTTTCAAATATGGTTTTCCATGAAATTTTGTGAATACAAATTATGAATTTTGGTGGATTTTTTATTAAAGTTTTTTTTTTCAGTTCCAGGGAAGAAACTTCCAACCACAAAAAGAGCTTGGAATTACAGCAGCAAAAGCCAAACATTACCTCGATCGATGGGCTCGACCACAGTATACAAACATAAGGAACCAAGGACCAAAGAATATCGAAGCTTAACTCCAACACAAGTTCGGAGACAATTATCTCATCAGGTGACTTGATTTAGAACTTTAAATCTAATTTAAAATTTAATTTATTTTGAGTTTGAAAAATATATTTTAGTGTTTCTAACAAGGTGTATTGAGAATATTTTTTGTTCACATTAGAATTAACACGGTTTTATTTACAAAATAAAATTATTCACTTTTCGTAGTTAAAGGCTTATAGCATTATCCATAAAGAATATCACTGTTAAAGTGTAAAATAAAATGTATCTATGTTGTTCTGTTTTTAAGACAACTTTTTTATTGAGAGATAATCATAAATAAATGATGGTCTGCAAGACATTATGTTAAAGGGTTGATATTCTTCCCCATTTTTGATGAATTAATAATTTTGATGTTTTTATAGTTTGGTTCTTTCCTTCGTCTATTGTATGCTCCGTTTGTCTTATTGGGAATGGATTATGTCCTTGATTATTTGTTTGAACCTCTTGGCAAAATATTTTCTTTATTTAATTTTTTTAAGAAGAAAAAGGTATGATTTTTTAACCTTTTTATGTAACATTTCTTGCAAAATATGTAGATCAAGAGTAAAAATTATTTTTTGTTCATTGAATAAATCGCTTTGTATCTTTTCAAGCTTCATGAAGGAAATAAAATTATGTAATGAGTTGTTAAGTGTTATAAATAGATAACAAAATAGATGGTAGTTGTACGTGTTCTGTAAATAGTTGACCATGTTAATATATAATCAAATTGTTTATAGATAACAATTTTCATTAGTAACATTTTTAATTTGTTGATAGGTGTTTAGTATAAATTATTTGAAGTTTTATGAATCTCTTGATTTTTATTTAATTTTTATTTTGGCATTCCAAACACGACCAAAACTATTTTTATGAACATAGTTTTATGGTTCTTGTGAGATTAAAAATGTATTATGATACAGGCATCCCCCACATTAGGAACAACTCAAATTTAGAACGAGGGTTACTAATAATGCAAGCCATGTTTAGCTTTAAGAACACTTCGCATAAAAATATTTTAGGAGGTACTTTGATAATTTATTAGTTTTCTATGATTTTTTCTCTCGCGGTAACTGATATAGATGTTGTGATGAATCAGATAGGAAAGGTTAAAAAAAATTAAGAAAATTTGTCTAAATATTAAATAGAAAAAAATATAGGAAAATCTTTGTTAAAAATACATGAATACAAATTCTATTATGGTATGTTGAATATGTATTTTATTGTTTGTTCATACAATAATCAATTAATAAACCAAGCTATATATTCCTTGTAACTAAAGTTTTTAAAAGGGCATCACTAGACTATAAATGACCTGACAAAAATAAAACTCAAATTAAATAAATTTGATAAGCTACTAAATGAAAAGTACAGTATATTAATGATATTTAATAAGCTCACTTTAATTGTAAATACTGCTCCAGCCCATAGAACGTTTTTCTTAATTTGTTTTAAATCCAAGTCATGACTCGGATTAATGACGCTTTGTTCTAAATTAAAGTCACAATTTTGTTCTTTAAGCGGGGGATACCTGTAAGGCTGTAATCATTTTAAATAGTGTGCAATTTTTTCCCAAATCTTTTATATCATATGGCTTTAGTGAAAATTTAAATAGACCAACTTTTTTTCATCGTATTCTTACAAAGTTGATTTTTGCAAAAGTATTGCTAATTCCCCAAAATAAAGATATAGCAATACATACTTTTTTCTCTTGAAGGATTTGTAATTTGTATAAAATGTATTACATAGAAATTAGTGTTAACTAACAGTTTTGCTTTTTCCTGTGTATGTGTTGTGAAAGTATAAATTAGGCTGTTCTAGATTAATTGATTACAATTTGTTTAATGAACAAATAGATTATTTTTTCAAGGTAGTCATTTTTCATTTATGAAATCGTTACCGTTTTAATAAATGTTTATTATTCACTTTAGTTTCATAATTACAATTCAAATTAAATTATTAAAGAAATGATTGAAATAATTTGAAGAAAAAATTTTTTATACTTATCTATTTAAAGAAATAATATTTATCAAATAAAAAGATCTTTTTAAATCAAAAATTATAATTTAATTCATACAAATATTCACCAAGTATTGCCACCATGTCAAATATTGATTAAAAATTATGAACTGATTTTTAAATAAATTTAATTAAAAAAAAACGTATATATTTTTTCCAAAGAGTGGAATGGGAGGAAGTTGTAGTGCAAACAGTTCACCCTTGAAAAGACGTGGATCCGGCATGACAGGCGGCAATTCGGGACAAAAGGCGAGCAATCGCAAAAGTGACTCGTCTTTGTCTGCCCTGAAAGGAGTCGACCCAAAACTTGCACACAAGATTATGGACGAAATAATGGATTCGTCCTCTCCAGTCACTTGGGATGATATATCTGGCCAGACTGTAAGTACTATCTTTGCACTCTTATGGAATGTGTTGTGATACAGTGACTGGTTCCTTCCATTGTTCTCTACCTGAGATTCATAACCACATCCTGTAACTTTTGTGGTGAAAATTTGAGTTTTGTTTGTAATAATTTATTTATTTCATTTATATTGATGCAGTGTTTATCTGTAATAAGACTTTCTTTACCATTTTTAGGTTGCCAAAAAAGCTCTACAAGAAATCGTGATTCTACCTGCCTTAAGACCTGAGCTTTTCACTGGCTTAAGAGCTCCTTCAAGAGGACTCTTACTTTTTGGACCTCCAGGTATGAATTTTGTGGAAAATTCAAATCCCGATGTTTTTGTTGTGTGACATATTTATACATCACTAGAACTACTAAGCAATGGTGAGATGAAACATCAACAGTTTGTAAATAACCAATCTATTTTCTGTTCCCATTAAACATTTAATTATGTAATCTAAATCTCATGTATAGCTCATAGTAATTGTTGTGTAATTGAATATGAATGAAAAAAATGAGCATTAGAGACTAAATGAAAGTAGGTAAAAGAAGGAATTATTTTATGAGCTACTGTTCATCATATTGCTGTTCTCGGAAATATTGATGTAGAAAAAATACTAAAGTGTTTGAAATATAAATAAAATAAAAAGAACTTCAGCTTGTGTATAGAGAATTCTTTTTTTTTCAATAGACCAACATTTATGTTTATATAAATAAAAATTGAAGCTATGCCTTTTATAAAATTAATAATGGTATTTGCTTCTTATTTTTTTAAAGTATAAATAATTTTTTTATAATCCTAATTGAATTATAAGATATTGCATGGTAATTAATAAAGGAATAGTTGTTAAAGTGTTTGCTGCTAGTTTAAAATTAATGCAACCAAGTTTTAAAAAGTTGGAAAGCTATGGATGTAAATCACATTTATTGCTCATTTTTCAGGTAACGGAAAGACAATGTTAGCAAAAGCAGTCGCATATGAAAGCTCTGCAACTTTCTTCAATATAAGTGCCTCAACACTAACTAGCAAATATTTGGGAGAAGGTGAAAAGCTTGTGAAAGCTTTATTCTCTGTTGCACGTGAACTTCAGGTATTTGAGCTATGTGTGTTGTTATCTCTTTACTCTCATTCAATGAAATGAAACAGATTGATTGTGAAAATATTTGTACCACATTCGAGTATAGAAAATAATTATTCATTTCTCTCGTGCATATATTTGAGGCAGTGGTTACGGTCTGATGCAGATGCAGATGCATAAACTTGCATACAAAGCTAGAAAAACTCTAGCTCGGCTTTTCGTATTGTATCCGTTTTGTACAAACAACCCAAAGCTAGAAAAACTCTAGCTCGTCTTTTCGTATTGTATCCGTTTTGTACAAACAAATTTCTTCAAGAATTTTTTATAAATTGATTTTGATTTATAAATATTTCACTTATTTTGTGTAATAGTATCTTTCTTGTAAAGTACTTTCAGTACTTTTTTATATGTACCTAAACTAGGCTATTGCCAATTATTGTGTTTAAACTAGTATTTAGCAGCTGTCAGATACATATATTTACTTATAAATAACATTTTATAAAAATGTGCTATCCTATGTATTAAAAACTTATTTAACAGTTAAATAACTACATTTATTTCATTCACCATGTATTTCACAAAATCAATTTGTAAAAATTTCTTGGTGTCAAGAAAATTGAAATTTGTTTGTATAAATCGGATGCAATACGAAATGCCGATCTAGATTTTTCCTAGCCTTCATGCAAGTTTACGCATCTGCATCCGACCGTAACCAGTATGAACAGACTACCTATTTAGTATGTTTCGGTTATATATGAAGATGTGAGTTTTGTTCACATCAAGTATTTCTAAGCACTGTTTTTTACGAATCCTTTGAGTTAGATCAAGTGTGTAATTTTGTCAAATATCATTTGAAAGTAGTATTGAATTGGGTACATGAATCATTGAAATGTTACACCATATTGTTAAGCTTTGACTGAAAGCCCAGCATATATACTGATTACGAATTGTTGGGGTAGATGTAGATGTAAAGACTTGTAGTATTTTCCTCAAATCTCAAAATTTTTTGTTTTTATTTTCATGGTTATATATAATTTTGAAGGTTATCCAAAATACTTGTTTGTGTCAGATCATTATTTATTGAAAATAATACTGCAGTTTTTCAAATCCCCAGTTAGGTAGAACTTGAACTATTTTAAAGTATTTTTTAAATTTTCGTTTTAAAGATTTTGTATTGAACATGAATTGGTTCATTCATTGATATTTATAATCAACATTATCAAAGGATTTTTGTAAACTCCATTTTTATTATTGAAACGATAGGTTTTCAAACAACTGGTTAGACAAGCATTAAAAATGTTTTTGACTTTTCTTAAAATATTTATTTCATATTTTTTTTGTATATTTTGTAATTTTGTTGTCAAGCGTGCCATCGGCAAAACTCTGCTAAGGTCTCCTTCGTCTCGGTCGTCAGCATACTAGTTGTATTCAAAATATTCAATTTGTTTGTTTGTTAACCTACAGTTATGATTTACATTTCAAATGAACAGTTATGAAGTGTAAATTCAAAATTCCAAAGTAATATTTTTTTTATAAAAAAAGCTTAATTATTGAGCATAAGGGGTTTATATGTTTTTTTAGGGAGTTTGCCATATTTTCCATATTCAAGTAAAATATTCAAGTTTTTGGTTCGTTGACCTACAGTTATCATTTGTATCTCAAATGAACAGTTATGAATTATACAGTAAATGTTAGCCAATTTTTCTTATTTAAATAAACGGTTTTTCATACTACACACGAGATATTGGTGACTGTTGTCCACTGGTTATAATTTATATTCAATCATAGCTTTAATTTGTTTATAAATTTACTCGTACTTGTTATTTTAAGGTTTATATCAATGTTAAGAAAGAACTAGCTTAAAAGCTTCAAGGTCAAATTACTTGAATATTTTTTAAAATATGCATTTCTGGCAATAACCAACACTTGTAAAATCATTGACTTAGAAAAGGCTAAATATGCATAAAAGACGTATATTTTAATGCATATCATTTTGTTTAACTTTTTTGATTGGTTTTCAATATTTTAACTAAATGTGATTTTATGTTTGCAAAAAGTTTTTCCAGATCTTTTGTATCGAGTTATTTTATCTTGCGTTTCTGCATTGTAAAAATGTTCTTATTTCAGAATTGAAATAGGTATTATTAAAAATCAAGGTTATATAATTCAATTTTCCCAGTGCTCACCAATAAAAGTGACACAATTGAGATTACCAATCGTGGCTATAAATTAATTGTTAGAACCAGCCATTGTCATACTTACTGTTACTTTCAATTTACTCTCTGGAAGAAACAAATTAAGTGAGGACACCCAGCCATTCTAATCAGCTGCCTCTAGAGATCTGAAAAGGGAAGGGTTGTGTAGAGGTTTTTCTGCTGGAAAAATTAAGTGTACAATGGGTTGTAAATGTAGTTGCTGAGGTGGGGGCTGGATCCTCCAACGTAAGGGCTCCATCCTCAATGTCGAGGATGGGAATGGGGTCGACAACAAGTGGGGGATTTGTGTTGGGACTGTTGATATATGTTTAGGTTTGGATAATGCTTACAAATCCGTATCTGGACTGGCCTTTTCAATTTTTTTGGCTAAAAGTAATATAATAGTCCATGAGTGAGAATCATAAGGTCTCTATGTGAAAATATAAAATAAGTTTATGGTTGGTGAGAAAGAAATTGAGGGATTCTTATTGAAATTATTAATATTTTCAGTTAAACCCTTTTAATGTGTTGTTTGTTTTTGTAGCCATCTATAATATTTATAGATGAAATAGATTCTCTTCTGAGTGTTCGAAAAGAAAATGAACATGAAGCTTCAAGACGATTGAAAACGGAGTTTCTTGTTGAATTTGACGGTTTGAAATCAAGTGGAGATGAAAAAATTCTTGTTATGGGTGCAACCAATCGACCACATGAGCTTGATGATGCTGCTTTAAGGTAAACATATCAATGAAGTTCTTTTTTTTTAAATTATGGGCTAACAGTTTTTATTTCATCTTATTGACACTGTTTTATTGAATTTTAATTCAAGTTGGTTGTTCATTATTTTTAAGAAAAATTCCTGTCTGGTTTAAATCTGACCAAAAATTGCTTATGGTGCTTGAAGTTTAGAATTTTTTTTAGACATTTTGATTAAGGTAATTTGTTAAAAGTTTGATATTTTTTTTCAGGCGGTTCACGAAAAGAATTTACGTTTCGATGCCAAATAAAGAAATGAGGAAGCAGCTAATTAACAACCTGGTGAAAAAGCAGGACACTGTTCTGCACGAAAAGGATCAAGAAGTCCTTGCAGATCTCACCAACGGATACTCTGGCTCAGATTTGACATCCCTGGCCAAGGATGCAGCTTTGGCACCCATCAGAGGTTTGACGGAATTTTTTTATCTGTACAAGACTTTCCAAATGTTTTTGTGCTTTGTTGATCATGATATTACACCTCATACACATATGCAGTCCAATATCCATTTTTATATTGTTTTCATTAATCTATGAAAATGTAGAAACACATATTTATAGTTTTAATAAATTGAGTCAAGGAAATTTCACCTGAGAAATAAAGAAATTAATTGTTTCTGTTCTCATCAAAGTACTATCGGAGTTTTCGTTTTTTTCTGTATATTTTTATTTTGTTAGTTAGGCTTCTATTCCATTCTTGAATTCAATTGTTGTTACAATGAACCTGGAACTTATTTCAATTGGTTTGTTTTTAGCAATCATACCATGTTTGAAAAGTTTGCTTTATTTGAAGAGTGTATTAAGTTTTACTTAACAAAATTGTTTTCACGATCTTCAACCTACAGTAATTTGAAATATTTTTTTTAAAACCAAACATTATGTTTTTACTTAAAAGTTTTATTGATACATTTTTTTATTTTTTTTTATTTGAAGAGTTCCATACATTTTTTGTCGAGCGTGCATAGTGCAGCTCTACATAGGTGTAGCAATTCATTCTTGTTGGGGGGGGCGGCGTTAGAAAATGACTTGAATGCTTAAACTGGCATCTTTAAATTTTCTTTAGAGCAAAAATTTTTATATAGATTAAAGAAACAAAAATGTCTAAACTTATACAATTTGATGCTACCATGAAAAAGAAATGGTGAGAAGGAGCCGAAAATACTCTTAAGAGTATACTGGAAATACACGAGTCGGTTACTAGTCAATGTCAAGATTAAAACTTGTCAATAGAGCATATTCTCAGGAGCTGCATACAAAGCTCACACATAAAACATGATTAATTTATGGCAAACCACTTATCTAGGCTTAGTGTGATAATATATGAATTCTCAATCTTAACTTCTTTTTTCAGAACTAAATCCCGAACAAGTTGTGGCTTGTGACCCTTCCGATGTCCGATCTTTAAATTTGAATGACTTCAAAGAATCTCTGAAGAAAATTCGTCGCTCTGTTCCTACTTCATCTTTGAGCTCTTATGAAAAATGGAACAATGAGTATGGCGACATCTCAACTTAATATTAAATATTAAATGATTTGATATTTAATAAATGGAACAATGAGTATGGCGACATCTCAACTTGATATTTCATCAATTCATAATAAAAACTTTGTTGGTTTCAAGATAATTCATCTGAAGTGAAACTAGTTTTCGAAATCAAATGATTAATTTTTTTTGCATCTAGTCTACTCAATGTGGAATCAATTTTTTGTCTGCTGTTTTTGTTGTTATTGAACTTGTAGGAATGATTAATTTAATGATGTTAACTTCTATTATTTCTGTTTAATTTCAACTATATCCATATAGAAATTTATTCATTAATTTGTAATAGTTTTATTGTATATAAATATGTTAGTAAAATATTATCTGGTTGTTTAATAGAATCTATTTAAAATCAATCTTTTCCATTATATGGAATGTTGTAAATAGTTCCAAGAAAATCAAAAATATAAATTAATGGTTATTTAGTTTTTGCATTACAGTTGGGTCATAATATTAGAAATATTAACAATTATATTCATTAAAAAAATGATTAATCTACTAGTTCTTCTATTAATATTTTGAAATCATAAAACTTTAAAGAAAATTGAAATGTTACCTTTGGAAAATTATTTATAGATTAGAAATATTGAAGAAGTTTCTTAAATTGAATCAGGTCTACTAAGATAATTAAAATCTTAGAAATCACAGTCGCATGTAGTTGGCATTGCACATTTATGCATAGCCTGGTTCTTTATGGACTTACTGTAATTAAAATTTAATCCTAATATTGCATTTTATAGTAGTTTATGTTTATACAAATATGTAATAATATTAGTATTATAGATTAAAATAATATTAATATTATTAATCTATAATAATGATACTAATAGTCTTGCAAAACGTGAATAGCTGAAGTCGTTTTTCTTGTTGTTGTATGTTGAACACTTTGAAAACTTATGTGATATCTTACTTTAATCCTTTGGATAACTATGCTTTGTTTACAAGAGATTAACAAGTTTGTTTATTAAATTGAAGCTAATTTTGAGTTATTTTTTATGTTAAAAAATAAATCTTTTTAAGTTATGGCTTTTGTTGAGAGTAATATTTCAAATCTATACAACACCCTAATGCTGATCAATACAGTATAAAATATTGAAACGAACTTAAAGTTCTGTAAGTACTATTGCTAATAATATTATCTTTATAATTGGCCATGATTTTCTCAAATGTGGTTCAACCAAATATAAAATAAACACAATGTCATTTTTCTCTATCTTTTTAATAATATTTTCTTTTTCCTATGGTTAATATTTGTTCTTCTCTTTGGCAAAGGCCTTTTTCAGGCATGTAATTGGCTTGTCTAATTTTATTTTATTTTCCTTCGGTTTGTTTGTTGTCATCATATATTTCTATAATTTACTCTGGTTGTCTTGACTGTGTATATGTTTTCTGCACATCTTTTTCAGTAATATGTAGTCCATAATGATCTTTATATTTATAAAGAAGTGTTTTCATCACAGGGTGTGACTCACACTTTGTATTCATCCTTCAGTGCTTGTCCTAATGTGATAGCTAAGTCATTGAATATCTTTCAAATTAAAGATTTCATATATTGCTTTACAAAAAATCTAATCTGCTTAGTAATATTATGAAAAAAGTTTTTAATGTTTATGTAAGAAAATAACTTCACTCATAATATTTAGTTTGCTTGAGAAGATATACTTTGAAAAAGTTGTTAACTCAAAGTTTTTACAGTTTTGTTGTATAAATTATGTAAATATTAAATTATTAACCTAATTTGAGGTAGCATTCAACTTTTTTAACTTGAGTCTTCTGCTGTTTTGTTTGTAATGTTTCAAGCATAATGAAGTTGGTCATTTTTAAGCTTTACTGAAAGTTCAAAGATAATCTGTCCATTGTTATAAATATTTCTCTTTTGAATAATAGTTTTCACATTATTGTAGTTAACAATAAAAATAATATTAAAGAGATTTACATGTAGAAATGTGTAGTTTTTTTGGGACGTTTATTATTTTATATTTTTACAGAATAAATCTTTAGCTTATTAATCTATATTTAATAAATATTTGCATATATTATAATTTACACATATTTAAATATATTTGGATCATCCTGTCTAGTTTTAAAATTGTTTATTTCTTACTAATCATTTTACTTTAATTTAAACATTTCACTTTGTTACTTATATCCAAAAATAAAATTAGCATTTAAAAATTTATATAAATAAAAAGTTAGAAGAAACATTTTGTATAAATGATAAATTCTACACTTCACTGTATTAGAAATTATAAAAGTAGCCCATGTGAAAATTTTAGAAGTTAGAATGAACACCTTGAGGCGAGGTGATCAACATTTATTTTTTAGTAAAGAAACATAACTGCAAACATACTTGTGTGCATTTACCTTGTCCAAAGGTATTGCTTATGTCACGGTGTGTACATTACTTAACATTATGCAATTTATGTGTGAACATTTTTTTTTATTTTGTTATTTGATGACCCAAAGAATTATAATTTTTTCTTGTAGTACTGAAATATCTATAGATAAAACGTTTTCTCTTGAATTTTCAAAGAAAAATTTGTATCTATAAAACATGGAATTTTATATGTATTCAATTTATTGGCATTTATTTATTGTAAAAGGTTAAATATGTGATAACTTACTTGTAAATTTAAAGTGAGGTGCTCAATATTGAACATATGATAATTCAATAGTTGTTGATCTAGACTTGAATTGAGTTTGATTAAAATGAAATATAGTTGGTGGAACTACAAACTATTTCTTTTAAATCAATTGATATCTAAAAAGTACTAATACTTGTCTTTGTCCTGTAGTAACAATTTCATATAGTCCTTTAGTTAAATTCATTTTGTTCTGCGATGCTACTAAAAAATAGATAAGGATGAACTCACAAGCCATTAAATATGTTCAAGTTAATTACATTTTGTGGGTTTAGCATTTTTAAAAATATTTGGTACCTATTCGTAAAATGGTTACTTTGGTTTCATAAAATACGAATGCTTGGCAAATTAGATTGAATATGTTATACCTTCAGAAATGATTGTGGAATATTTATATGAAATTGAAGAAAATAATTAAATACTTAAAACTGTAAAATACAAGTATATACATTTATCAAATTTCTTTGCATAAGAAAATGTTAATTATAATGTTATGATTCATTCTTTGCTGATAGACAAAATTTGGTGACAATGTTCGAAGTTATTTATGAAAATAACGGATAACATTTGTATGTACAATGCAAATTAAATGTGTACAAGGTTGTTAATTTACAAGAACTATTTTTATCAATATGGAGGTTAGGTTTTAATCAGTTTTATGCAAACTATTTATAAAAGGGCATCTTACTGTTATGTTAATATAATTTTTTACTGTATTCATACATTTTATTCAACACAAATAAACATTTTTATATATTTTATTTCTTCTAATCCTATACTGATTCAATAATTTTGGAGCCTACTGTATTGTAGAAATATCCTATACAATGGTTTTAAAAATTTTAGAAGACAGGCTCCTACAATGGAAAATAAGTTAGAAAAAAAATCATATGTTTGTTATTTATTTCAATATTTGTACAATTAAATAAGTTTGAAATGTCTATTCTGCAGGTATTGTTCTAATGCAATAAAAGAATACCTTCATACAATTTTGGAGAAAAATTAATTGATTTGTTATTCGGTTCAATATTTGTGCAATATCTTAGTTCGAAGCGTTTATTCTACAGGTATTTTGCTAATGCAAATGTGGCTAAGGAAAGCATACTTGAATAGCCAGCTTGTTGATTTAAAGCCTGTACATTTTTTCCTCAATTGTTTAGGCCTACAGTTATGACTAGGGATGTGACATTGTGCATATTGCATATATGCCAAGAGCATAAAATATGCACATGTGCATATATGCTAACCGATAAATATGCACAAATTGGTCAACTCTGAACATGGAACTGTCTAGCAGCGTTGCCAGA
>JARUHE010059313.1:0-15710 GCA_031471125.1 Archaeomysis grebnitzkii
ATAAATATAAATATATATAAATATAAATATAAACACACACACACACACGCCTGCGTGCACGCGCGCGTAGATACATGTTGCACGCGTTGGTACATGTCATTGCGTACAGTAAGACAATGTTATTTTAAACTTTTGTATGAAATAAGTAGAAAAATTATTAGAAAACAAGCTGAATAATATGTGCCTTTTAAGTATTTGCCCTTCTTAATTTTGTGTAATTTCAACAAATTGTTTATGTTGTACTTTTTCTTATCGAGCGTGTGAGCATAATGAGCAAAAACTCTACATGATTTGTTTTTCTGTCGCCGTTGTTGTTATCGTTGTCGTTTATCGAGCTTGTGAGCATAGTGAGCGAAAGCTTTACATATGGTTTGCTTTTCTGTCGTTGTTATTGTTGTTGTCGTTTATTCACCGTGTTATTGTTGCTGATGTCCTCCGGTTAAAGATTTGTGTTATTGACTACACAGCAATGTTTGTTTAGAATAAAATGTTGGGTTTTTAATTACAATTATTGTGCATTAAGATTTTGATTTCTAAGATTTATAGTTTTAAATAATATAATTTTTAAATATTTGTATGCAAAGTTTGAAAAATAAAAATTTTTGTTTCCATTTTTGAAGAATGTTTACTTATAATAAAATGAGTAACTCTTCATTTTCAACAACAGTTATGCATTTTTTGAAGTAACAGCCGTTGTAAGAAGTCTCTTTTTAGAAGGTTAACCAAAATAAAAATTAAGTTTTTCCTTTTTTCTATTTTAAAACAACATTTATTTAAAATGAAATGAACAACTATTCATTCCAAATAATATTTACTAACAAAATAGGAAAATTTAAAAAAAAAGCACTAAACAAACTTTTCACACATTTAGATTATAATTATTTATTTTAAAGGAATAAAGAACCATTAATTACAAACAGCATTTACTAAAAAATAAGAAAATTAAAAAAAATAATAAACAAAGTTTTCACAAATTTAGATTATAACTATTAATTTTAAATGAATAAAGAACTATTAATTCCAAATAACATTTACTAAATCAATAGGAAAATTAAAAAATAAAACTACTAAACAAACTTTTCACAGATTTAGATCATAATTAATTATTTTAAAGAAATAAAGAAATATTAAACATCCTAACTTTTACTAAACACGCAAGATTTATTTCCTTCTTCTAGTCTTTATTTATGATGGTGTTGTATTCGTCAGGCATTGTAAATATTTTTTTTAGTTGAAAATTCTGGTCGTTCTGCTAAGTAGAAAATGTAAAAAGTTATTATTGGCAATGCTAGTTCGTTAAAGATGTCATTCTGTTGCTCTGGATTGCAACTATTTTGTTCTATTCTAAGCCTTGTTATTGATAAATGTTGAAACTATCCCTTGTTATAGGTCAGAGAAATTAAATAATAATTGCTTATAATTCTGCACAGATCTTACTTCATCGATGTTAGCCAATTAATTTAAATCAGGTTAAATCGGTATATCAGTTAATCTCAAATCTTGCCAATGTGTTAACAGGCTTCATATTACGTTTTCTTTGGCTCACACAAACCAATGTTTTTTGTTCAAGCAAAGATTTTTATTGAATTTAGAATTGCTTATAATCTCTGCAGTAAATGCACCTGAGATTCCCTATTTAATTAAATAATTATTAGCCATCTATACCAACCAATGTACTTTCTAAATCTGAATTACACACCAAACAATGTCTTGATAACGAAATAATTTTCTTCTAACAAGTGTGAAGTACAACTTATATGACACAAACCCTGTGTGACCAGCATCAATAAAACTGATATTTCAACTTCATATTCATAGATTTTTTATTTCACCTAAGAGTATCTTAAATAATATTGTTGGAAAAACTTTCTAGTTTTTTGTTAAAATCAAACACACAATTTCACGAGGATAAGTTTGTTTTCAAACAACTATTTCTATATATTACGGTGTCAGGTGACACCGAAATACATAGAAATAGTTGTTTGAAAATAAACTTACCTTCGTAAAATTGTATGTTATCTTAAATAAGTTTTTGTTCTCAATTGTGGAGATAAAAAAACATAATATTAATTATTGACATTCGTATGTATATTTAGGGAACCACTTTCAACATCAATCAACAGACAGGCTTCATAACACCAATGCTGATTTCAAATAGTAGATGTTCAAACTTTGTGATTTTTGTTTTAATCTACATCAGTAAGACATTTTCATTAACACAAATCCAGAAAATATTTTTGGGGCTACAAAATCAATCTTTTTGTTCGAAAATAAACAAATACTACGTCATTGATTTCAGTTACTTCAATCTGATAAAAGATTTTATGTCATTACTTTAATTATTATTGTTACTAAAAATGATACTTTTTTATTATATGTTATGAATATTCTTGTTATAAACTCCATGTTATTATTATTATTATTATTATTTAGCATTAACATTATTATTGGAAACTATCTGGAAACTAAACAAATAAACTTACTATATTTAAACTGTTAATCTTTTTTACTTTAAATTATTTAATTATGTTTATTCTATCAATTAATTCTATCGATGATTAATTTATTCTATCAATGTTTATTTTATTATATCATTGTTTAATGTGTTATATCAATGTTTAATTTATTCTATCAATTTTGAATTTTGTTATATCATTGTTTAATGTATTATATCAATGTTTAATTTATTCTATCAATTTTGAATTTGTTATATCATTGTTTAATATGTTATATCAATGTTTAATTTATTCTATCAATTTTGAATTTGTTATATCATTGTTTAATGTATTATACCAATGTTAAATTCATTCTTCTTCTTCTTCTGTAGCCTTATCCCGTTTTTATACAGGGTCGCTAGTTTTTATGATGTGTCTCCATTTGCCCCGGTCAACAAATTCGTTGCCCACCAATCCTCTCTCCCTAATATCTCCCTCAACGCAATCCCTCCACCTTCTCTTCGGCCTCCCTCTCTCTCTTCTACCCTCCACCTCCATATCCACCACTCTCCTCCCTATATAGTCATTTTCCCTTCTCATAACGTGCCCATACCACTGTAACCTCCTTTCCTGTAACTTTATCGATAATTCCACCACTTTAGTTGTGCCTCTAATTCTTTCGTTTCTGATCCTATCATGCCTTGTAACTCCACACATGAATCTTAACATCCTCACTTTTTTATATATATTTTTTTTATCATGAATATAATATATGTAAAACATATTATTAATGCCACTTTATTATTTATATTATGTTAGTGTATGCCTTATTTAACCAACTTTGAGCTCTTACAGGCTTCTTGTATTATATAAGAATAAACCAATAAAACTCTTAAAAACTAAAAGGAAATTGAATATAAAATATAACGCTATTTTCTACTTAAATTAATTTATGTGCCTGTCATAAAAACGGTAAATATTGCTTTTAATTTAAATGGCAATCTTTATATGTAATAAAAATTGTTTGTCTATTGATTTATTTATGGATTAAAACATATAATTATTTGAATTTGTTTAATGTATTTTATGTTCATTATATTTATTTATAAAGAATATATTTTAAATTAAAACCATAAATTATTCTAATAAACTAAACGAAAAAATAAGAAAATAAAGAGGAAGGAAAACTAAAGAATATTAAGGAAAAGAAGAGAAAAAAATAAGAAAAGGAAAAAGAGAAGAAAATAAAAGAAAAGTAATACGAAAAAAAATAAAACGAAAGAATAGGAAAATGCAGAAGGGAAGATAGCCAAAGAGTAACAAAAGGGGAAGGAGAAAAAAGAGGAATAGAGATGAACTCACCTGTGAGGATGAGGGAATGCTTGAAGTTGACGTAGGAGGTGATCGAAATCCTTCCATGGACTAGAGCGGGGAAACTTTTGCTGATGGTGCTCAATGTCGTTGAATTGATCTGAAAAAAATTATTTCAAACTACTCAAAAAAGTTTTATTCTGAAAATAAGTTTTGTATTTCGAGGAATACGTAAAATGATGTCTATTTTTCATACATATATATGTAGCTATATCATTTCAAAATCAGGCTACAATACAAAATTATGATTTATTAGTCTAACATCAACTACTTAGAATTATAATTCAAGGAAGAAATACGCTACGACGTGGTAAGGCACTTATTCACTATATTAGACTTACAATCTTCAATTTTGTTTCAACTTTTCTGTGTTCGCTTTTGTTAAAAGCTTAGAATAAAAATTGAGACTTTTATTTGAAATAAGAAAGTGTGAAAAAATAAAAAAATAAAAATAAATTCTCACAAATAATAAGAAACTTGTTTTTCAACGACGGAAATTGATGATGATGAAGGCAAAATATTATCCGTTGGAACCATACACGTATTATAAAGTCTATGGTTGGAACTCATTGGAAATAATCAGAAGTGTTGAATGATTTAAAAATTATCACATTGAAAGTCATTAATATTGAACTTTTCAATAAAATTTGAAAAAAAAAGTTCAAATGTATTCATGGGATGCAAGTCTCTTGTTTTCTCAAAGCCAAGCTAGAGCAATGTTTAATTAAGAGAGAAGAAGATATAAAAATATATAATTAATATTATGTATTTAGTTTTCAGAATAGCTAATGTTTTCAATAAATATGGAGTCAATAAATGTTTAATTTAACTCTTAGTGCAATGTTTATTTAAAGAAATACAATAATTATATCATCAATGGTTTAATTGGTCTACTTAAGAGTGTTTTTTTATACTTTTCAATAGAAAAACATTAATTTCCAAGAACTTGAGACAGAAAAAAAATAAAATTGCACCTATATAAACCTTTTATTGAGTATTATTTCATTTTACTTGTTTGTATATAAAATAATAAAACTGAACAAATGTTATTTTAGAAATAAAATAAATTCATTCTTTTTCACAAAAACATAAAACAAAAAATACTCCTTAATATTTTTTCTAATTTATTTGTTTGTGGTTCCCAAAACTTAAATGTATATACAATTGTTTTTTTCAGTTTAATTTAAAATTATTTTTGATGAAAATGAAAAATAAAAAGTAATGAAATAAAATTCAATTTCCATTTTGTTACTTTTGATTTTTATGAAAAAAACAAACATTATTTTATTAAAACTTTTTTTTAAATCTTTCTTGAATATATAAAAATTGTTTTACCAATATTTATTGAAAAAAAAACTTTAAAACGATAAGTTTATTTATTTTTCTTGAAAATTTTTATTTCATTGTCATTTATTTGTGTATTTACGAGTATTTTTATGTATTTGTTTATACATTTAACTGCAAATTTTTTGTGGATTAAAATTCCATTCAATTTTTATATTTTTTTTATTTGCTTGCTAGCTTATTGAGTAATTGGTTAAATTGCTAAGTGTTAATTTATTTGTTTCTTGTTGTTGTTGTTTACTTTTCTTATCGATTATTATTTTGTTTAATATACATTTATTGTGAATCGTAAATGAGGAATTGGAGGACTGAGAAAGCATTGCAACATTGAGAAGCAAAGTAGACCAAGTAAATAGGTCGTAATTAGCGTGTGCATCTTTGACTTGTTGCGGTCAAGAAACGCATACAACGCAGTTGCTGTGTATATAAGCGCATATACCGCAGCCGCTACATGTATGGATCTAGCAGGTGTAATCGAAGCTAAGTAGATAGGTTAGTGTGCATTAACCTACTGCAACAATTTGCCAAGTGGCAAATAATTACTTAATTAATTTCTTGTATTAATATAACTTAAGTGTTAAGTTATGTTTATATATTTATGTAGGCCTAACCCTACTTTAATTTATTGTTATATCTTATAACAGATTATTGTATTTTGCTATATACTGTTGTCTTTTTTTAAAAAAAATAGCATATTATAATAAATTAGGCATTAATTAGAGAGATAAAGAAATTAAAGCACATATTAAATTAAAAAAATTGTTATATAGCTAAGGTAGCTTAACTTTATATGCTAGGCTATATGGTTAGCTAATTGTATTATTGAATCTATATTGAAAAATATTCTTGGTATTAATGTGATTTTCAGCATTTACATTTACAAATTAAAAATATAATTCTATCAGTCAGTTTTTTCTTTTAATTCTGACATATTTCTATTTTTATTCATTATTTAGTTAACCGAACATTAATCGTAATAAAATTATCTTGAACTTCATCCATTTAATACAAATTACTATAAAACATTTTATTACATTTTTTTGGCTCAGGATTAGTCTAAATTCTAGACCTTAGAGAACAATTCTTATATATTTATGTCCAGATTGATTTGGCTAACACTGTACATAAACAAACTAGATTGTCGTACAACAAATAAATAAATTTAATTTTTTCATTTTATCTTATACAGAAAAACTCATTTTATATTATGAGCTAATTTAAAAACAGAAATATGCTTATATACAATTGAAAAGTAGAATTCATTAAATTGTTGTATATTATTTATTCAACACATCTGACCTGTCCATTGGTAATTTATTAACCGATTGTCTTTCAAGACAAATTAGCTTATAGAATAACATGTTTTAAAATGATTCCTTGAAAGCATCTATTTAATGAAAAATATCCATGAGACGTGTTCATCTTTGTGAATTTTTCAATCAGCGTTGACTGCATTATTTTGCCCTGAATAAAGTCATTGGACTTAAGCTACACCGTTGCTGAATCACAATCCATTAGGGTGAGTTGCGAATATGCGGCCAACTATTAAACAAGTGCTAATAGCTTTATAAGTAGTCCATGGATAAAATGTCGCACATTTTCTGAAAAGCTACAGGTAATGTAAACACTTAAAACTTGATGTGTTACAATGAAACTTCTGAGTTATAAATTATGAGTTATGAAATCCTGAGTAATGACATACTTTAGTTATGAAATACATTAATTCTGAAAAAATGTAATTCTTTTCTTTAGAGGTTTTTATGCGGAACGGAAAGTATTTTTTTAAATACTAGATTGGACTTTGGTAATCGCCAATGACGTTATTTGTATCTTGGAGTTATTACAACGTAATAAATAAATAAAAAGTCAAAGTTGAGTATATAGCAATTCTGGCAACAGTTTACATGTGTGTATTTTATACATAACACTTTCAAATTTATATCAATTGTTTTACCTGAATTTTTATTTTTTGCATTTCATTTATATATAGTATTTACTTACAGTTGATTTATATAAGTATTTACATACAGTTGTCTTTTTAGTCAAATTAATACTTCACAACGCGCAAAATAAAAATCTTATGGTTAACCATAAATATGACACTGTTTTTCTATGATTCAAATCATGACAAATTTTCCAAGTGAGATACGAAATCTCTATTATGAAACACCCAATACTTCATAAGTGTAGAAGTGACAAAAACGTGTTTCTCATCATCCATAGTTTTTCAACCTACAAATGTTTTGCAATTTTGATGTTCCAAAATTGCGTTTGCTGTTCAACCTGGATCTATGCAGGATTTATCTCAATTACAACGTACAGGCCGCATGTGTTTTATTCGTACTCACGATAGATAACATACTGGGCGTAGGGTAAATTGTAGCGTACTTTAATTTATTTAAGTTTACCTCAAAAAAATCATAATATACTTTGTTTTCAAATAAATAAGGTATGGCGTTATTGTTTTTTTTCTTTTTGTTCTTAAAATGTTTATCTATGGTAGATTCAAAAAAATAAATGTGTAAGCAAAGCTAAAATTTAGCTCAACCCATACTGAACAAGTATTAAAAAGCGTGGGAATATGTGTTCGCAAATCCCACAACCGACCGCAATTCGTCTTTTTTTCACATAAATATACCATACAGTTTACTCAAATATATCTAGTAAGGGGATGCTTTTTTTAAAGATTTTATTAGTTAAGGATACATAGCTTGATTTATTTAGTACATAATACGTTAAACTATAATGTTATTTTGCAATATATGAGTAAGATATATTTTTTTGAAAATAAAGTACCAAAAATGGACGCAATTCCAACCTACCCTATTTAATTTCCGTAATCGTTTTTATGTTCCTTCAAACCGTGTTTCTAAATGACTTTATTATACCTACGTAGATTAGTTCTGTTAATTGAAAACTTTCAAACATTAACACAATTACACTATATATTATTAATAATTAAATTTTCCTATTTAAGTACCTATTTGAACTTTTATCAACTCTTTTTAAATGTTTAAAAATTTCTTTCTTCAACTATATTACCATCAAGTGATTTCTAAGCATTGATAAGTCTGTTTATGAAACACGAAGATCTAGTTCTTACCCTGGCTTTTGGCTTGTTCACATTTTATCTTTGACCTCTTCTGTTATTGTGCCCAGTCATTCTAAAAAAGTCATCAAACTGTAAGCGATTGAAACCTTTCACAACCTTGAACATTTTAATTAGGTCTCATTTCTGCTTTCTGTTATTTAGTGAGTAAGGCAGACATTCTTCATCAAATGAAAAATGGGCTAAGCTTCTCGCTAACATTGTGGCCCTCCTCTGGAAGTCTTCGAGGGGGTAATATCTCAGGTAACGTATGGGCTGCATACTTCAATCTAAAACGACATGTGTGATCTCGCATAGAACAGATATCATTTGATGAAAATTTAATTAAGCATGTGTTTGAAGGTGTTGTTAAGTCTTCTCAAAGTTCTTGTTGCTCTTCCAGCTGTTATTTTGCATTGGCTAGACCATATTAGTTCTCTGTGATTTTTTATACCCAAATTTATTTCAGATTTAACACTTTTAGCGGTGGTTCTTACTCCATCCGCCATGCAATGCAGCTATATGGCCCTTGGTATTGATATTGAAAGTCATTCCTCAGTCTGTTACATATTCATTAATTGTATCCATATTGGTACCTTGGTCTTACTGGCTATTCTGTACATGTTGGTATCGTATGCAAAGAATTTTATAGTAGAAGATATATCATCCACAATATCGGTAATGTGTTTGAGGGAAAGTAAATGTCCCGATACGGATCCTTGTGGCCTGCACTGCAAATAGTTGTCAATTGGAAAAACCTGCCCCTACTGCTACTCTTTGAAATAAATTTTGGTAGTAATTTTTCATCCAAGTGTGCTAGTTTCCCACGATTCCACAAGCCTCAACCTTGGTCATTAGTTATCATAGGGCTGATAGGACACTTTATGGAAGATTTTTTAAAAGTCCAAAAAGTATTGTTGTTGTTGTTGTTGTCGAGCCCACTCCTTCCTCGACTTAGAAAACGGAGCCCTCATGTCGGAGCATCCAGCACCTACCCAAGCAGGTTCGATTACTATGCAAGCAGCCCCACCACTCCCACTGGGTCCATCCAGAGAGCCTCTGGAGTCAGTTCTACCCGCACATACAGGCATTTGAGGATATGTGTCGTGTTGGGTGTGCGATGTTGGCAAAGCGGGCAGTTTGGAGTGGTGTGTATGTCAGGGGATATTTTGCTTAGGTATTCTTGTTGTCAAGGAGACTTGTTTGTACTGAGCTGTGCCACTGTTCTGTGGGTGTTGTGTGGGAGAGTGTGTTCACTATTATTGATGTGAGGTGCCTACCAGTTTATTTCTTTGTTTAGTTGTCAGTTATTTCTGTAGTTTTGTTGTATGTTGTTCCTGTAGTTTGTGACTAAGTGTGTGTGTGTTAGTTTCTTGTTTTGTTGTATTGCTTGGTATAAGGTGTATTCTGAGAGTGTGTCTATATTGGTAGTGTAGTTGTTGTTGTTGTTGTCGAAGGATGCTTGTTTATTGAGAGGGTTGGGGACTTATTAGCTGGTGTGTGCCTGGATGGAGTGGGTGGACAGGGTGTTGGGTGGTTTGTCTGAGTTGTGAGGCGTGTATTTTTAGGTGTGTTTGTATGGGGAAGATTTTTGCTATAGGTTTACGTGTTTGTGTTTGGTGTGCAGCTTGTGGCTGTTCTGATGTCTGTGTTTATAAACGTCTTATACTTTTTCTATTTGTTTAACAATGGAATAAAAACATTTTTATTTCAAGAAACCCTTACCCAAAAAAATATATACATATATATCATATGATTTTTTTTATTTCGTAGTTATAAATGTTAATAATGAATCAAATTTTACAGGTGTTTATTTAATTGTGTACTCATTTTATTAATTGTTTGTTTTCCTTATTTCCGCTGCTGTTTAAATGTTTGTTTAATTGGTTTTACATATTGTTAATTGTAAGTGTAGGCTACCAAGTCAAAGTGTTGTGGAGCTAAGCTAAAGTGGATGGAATTAAATTAATGGGTGTGTGGAAATTAAAGTGAGTGGGTTGAAACTAAAATGGATATGTGGAAATTAAAGTGGGGCGGTTGAAATTAAAATGGGTGTCGAAAAATTACAGTGGATGGGTTGAAATTGAATTGGGTGTCGAGAAATTTAAAGTAGGTGGGTTAAAGTTAAGATGGATATGGGGAAATTGAAGCGTATCGGTTGAATCTAAGATGCATGTGAGGAAATTAAAATGCATCGGCTGAAATTAAGAAAGGTGTCAAAAAATTAAAGTGGATGGGTTGAAATTAAAATGAATATGGAGAAATTAAGGGAAAGTATATTTAAATTAAAGTAATTGTGGGGAAATTGGAGTAGGTGGGTTGAAATTAAAATGGGTGTGTAGAATTTGAAGGGGGTGGGCTGACACTAAAATGGATGTGAGGAAATTAAAGTGGGTTAGTTGAAATTAAATTGGGTGTGGGGAAATTAAAGCGTGTTGGTTGAAATTAAAATGAGTGTGGGAAAACTAAAGTGGATGGGTTGAAATTAAAACAAATGTGGGGAAATTAAAGCGGGTTGGTTGAAACTAAAATAAGTGTGGGGAAATTAAAGTGTGTGTGGGGAACTAAAGTTTATGTAGTTGAATAAAATTGAGTTAAGATAACTTCAATAAAATAAATTATTCAAAACTCCCAAGATATTTAAGATTTAAAATGTATGAATATAATGTTCAAACTTGCTAACTTTAAGAACTTAATTTGGATTATTTAACTGTGTAGTTTCAACAGTAATATAAATTACTTGTTAAATACAGGTTTTTCAAACATGAAATTTTAATTTATAGTAAGTCGCGAAAATCCGTTCATCCGTGAAATGCGACCCTCTATCAAAGAAATTATAATAATTTCTCTCAAAATCTGTTAAAGTTTATAACAAGAATATCGTTATAATCTACGAGAATCTTCTGATAAGCTAAAGGTAATATAAACTCTTAAAATCTAATGTGTTATAGTCGACATGTATATGAAGTATAGATTTGACAAAAACGCGCTTTGCATCAACCATACATTTTTTCAACCTACAATTAACTATTGTATGGCACTTTGTTTCGTCATGCTGATGCTCTAAAGTCATCAGGTTGTTTTCCATAGGAGAATTTTTTTATTGCATTTTTCAAAAGTATCGAAAAACGAAAACATGACCAAGCTTTTACGTGGGCGAACTTTTCCCTTAGTATGCAATATATAGTTAAAATGTGTCCATAATGAACGCAAAACGACCAATAACAAGTCAAATTGCACCAAATTCATTATTAAAAATCAATAAGCTCCCGTTTCATTTAAAGTTAATATTGAGGTGCTGTAGCAGTATAAGTGACCGAATGAACAGAAAATTTAAAAAACATGGTCTTAAGGCTTAAGCTATAGTTCAAACCTTAGCTTGTATATTCTGAAAAAAAAACGAATAAAGTTATGAATAAAATAACCTTGTCTTGCCCTCCTTTATTTTTACCTTTAAAAGTATGAATGCAGGTACGTTAGTCGTCAGTTAAAGTTTATTTCTTAATATAAATTTAATTTTGATCTTAGATAAATTTCTTATTTGATAAGACTTTGGCATAAAATGTATCCTTCTAGCATTTTATATCTTGAATACTTATCTCCAAATTAATTTAATCTTCCTAACAGTTTGCTTCACATGATATATTTATTGTTGTATCTTTCAACAGATTCGTACAATCAAAGGAATTTGTTGTTAATTTCTTTGTCATATAGTAGGTTAGGTTTTATTGCAATCTTAACATGAATTAAATAGTTCTTTGAGGGTATTAATATCGTTCAACTCGTTCATAAATTCATCTTAATCCCTATTCGGTCTATCTTTAGGAATTGTTGTCCAGTTTATTGTAAAATGAGTTTCTTATTAAACAATCTAGTCTTGATAAAAGCTTGCTTTATCTTAAACACAACTAGATTTTTTTTCAGGAATATTATTCCTGTTTATTGTACAGTTAGTTTCCTATGAAATAATTTAATTTTGATAAAATTTAGCTTTATCTTTGTCCCAATTAGATTCAACTTTAGGCTTTGCATCATAAATAGCCTAACCTAATATTTTTTTGTGTTCTTTTATGTTACTGTGAAACATCAAATTAAAGTTTTCATCTTCACTGTTCTCCATCTTCACACTCATATGTTCAGCCATGCAATTGGTCTGCTCATAGTTCGCAAATCGCTTCTATACTCATGTTTTCGTCGAAGATGCACCCTATTTAGTATGTTTCAGTCAATTCTATAGATCTATCAAGCTATTCCAGTTCATACTTTCATTTTTCCTTTCTTTCTTTTTCTTGGCGCTGCTGATTGTCAAATTAATGCAATCTTTCTTCTTGCATCACTCTATTTGTTTCCACGCCATAATGTTCTTTAATCTGTGTGTTTTCTAGGTACCTTCGCTACTTAATTCTGTAATCCACATACATAAAATTTTGTGATTATATATTTGTCATCTTCTTCTCTTATTCCATGTCTCTTGCTTTCATTCTTTTTTATGGTGTCAGATCGCGTCAACAGCTAATCAAAAATATTTCTTTGTAGGTGCTTCTAATTTTTTTAAGTGACCGCAGTTTATACTGGACTTTTTTCTCCACTAATTGTACCATGCGAATCATACTCATGTCTAATTAGCATTTTTTTATTAGTTATACACAATTATTAACATAGAAATGTAGTAACTATACTACACCCATCACCAGAAGAGCCAAGTCTTTCAATTGGACTGAAGGAACATCTTGTAGACATGTAAAGGTGAAGAGTCTCCGTCGCCAGAAGAACCAAGTCCTTTTGTTAGACTGAAGAGACATCTGATGCTGATAACATTGTGTAGACATTTAGAAGTGAAGAGTCCCCGTCGCCAGAAGAATAAAGTCATTTCATTAGACTTTCGGAACATCTGATGCTGACATCACTCGTAAACATCTAGACATCATCGCATATATTAATGTAATTTAAGCCGTATTGGAACTTTTGAAAGTTTTTTTTATGAACTTTTCGAAAATACATCAAAAAAGTGATAATTGTTTGACCATAAATCAAACATATGAGAATTGTTCGAACTTTTAAGAAAAATGTGGTTTTAAATTTTAATTTTAAGAATATTTTTTGTACTAGATATTAGAGTAAAAACTAATTGCAAATAGCAACATTAAATTTTGTTAACGGTTTACTTTTGAATACGATAAATTTTGAATCTCTAGTAATACAATTGTATTTAAAAAGTGAATAAATAAAATTTTAGAGCTAAATGTGTTCGAACTTTGGGGCAGTACCCTATTTTAAAATGAATCTTTCGACAGTTTATATATTAATTCCCAAAGAAAACGGATTGTAGGTACATGCTTAAATAAAGTATCCCCTAAGTGGTAAGTGATGACGCAGTAATGAAGGTTTGACACAAAATTGTATGTTTTAAATTATTCTAACTTTGAGTGGAATTTTGTCATACCACCTATAGACAATATAAAACAAGTTGCTATCATGTAAACACATAACCTACCACCTTAAATCATTGGATCTTTGTAATTGGTCCGTATTTACCACTAGTGGTCTATAGTGGTCCCGTGGACCACCTGTCAAGAAACCTTGCTCGAAGTGCTAACCCTTGCGAAACAAAAGTACTCAAAGACTGAAAAACTATGCAAATAAACATTTTTAAAACAATTTGCGCATTATTATGAGACATTAGAAGATGATCAAATAAAATACACATAAATCTAGTTTAATTTATAAATCTGATTGAATGAAACTTCTGTCTGACAACCCTGCCCTAAAAATTTCTGACAATACCTGGTAACTTTGCTCCAAAACTTCTCACAAGAACTGGCAAGTATTCCTAATACTCACAATGCAAATGACGACGAAGTTGTCCTTGGACGAGGCTAATGGGGGCGCTGGACGCAGCTCTTCCTTTACCTGCGTCAAGTCATACTTGGCCCAGATGCCCCATGAGTCCCAGTCGTTGTAGCCGCCCACGAAAGAAGTTGAGTCGTGAAACAGTTCTCCGGCCACATCGTCGCCATTTTGGTTAGAGTTGCCAGATGTCTCGTTTTTGTTTTCGTTATTTACATTAGCGTTGTTGTTGTTCACATCGGTGCTGTTGTTGTTTGCATTATTGTTGTTGTTTTCATTGGTGTTGTTTATGTTTACATTATTGCTGGTGCTATTATTTTGACTGGCAACAATTGCATTGCTGTTACTATCAACTGTATTGTTTATGTTATTTTCATTGCTAGTATTGTTTAGAATTAACTCATTATTATTCACATTTTCTTCATTTGATTCTTCGCTACTACTGTTCTCATTATTATTCACATTTGTATTGTTTGTAATTGTTTCATTAGTACTAGTATAAGTACTATTTCCATCACTTGCATTTTGAGTCCTACTCAAAATTGGAAGATTTCTTCCAGCTTTAAAAAGCAAAACAGGGGCTTTTAAAATGTTTGCATCATTTTCTACTGCATCCAATTTTGTATGCACTAAATGAAATTTTTCTTGAGTTTCTTTTTCGAAAATTGGTTTGAAATTAATATTATTAGAATTCAAACTATTTTTTTTGTTTTCAGTTTCACAAAAACAAGCTAAAACATTCATAAGCATTATTAATAACATTTGTTTTTTTATCAAGACCTTCATTTTGTTGTGCGTTGGTTGAAAATTTGTATGAAAATGTGATGATATTTCTTAGAATATCTTACGTTAAGCGTCTTACATAAACACTTTTCATATGTTTACAAAATATTAATAGCAAACTTTATCTTTATGTTATAAGTTTATAAAATATTAATAACAAACTTTATCTTTATGTTATAAGTTTATAAATCAATATTTAGGTTTTCATAAATTCACTTTATCACTTATTAAAATTAGAATATTTGTCGTTCATTTTCAAAACCTCAAAATTATCAGAGCTCAAAAATTCAACACTTTATACTTCAAAGTTTAGACTAGATTTGCTTAGCTTTCATCATTCTGATGAAAACACCTGTAACCAAAACTTAACACCTGTCTTTTTTGGAGGTCACAGTTTACTATAATACGTTAAAAATTATTGAAAAGCTAAAAGCAATAATAATATTTGTGTAACTGTATAATGAAAAATGTATGTTTTTAGGGACAAGATAGTGACGATTGTAGGTTTATTTCCAATGCAAACTTTATTGTATCCTAGACTTTAGGGTAATAATAATTCAGGCGTTGTAAGGTTAAAGTTAGTATAGTTCGAAGTATAATTTTCCGTAATTTTGTTCACGCTTATTATTTACATGAAAATACAACTTTTTGTGAAAGTAATCTATTTGAAAGTATTTTTAATTCAATTATTAGTTTGAATTTAGTTTTTGAATAAAATTGATGCAAGAAAGTTAGTGAAAACACAAGAAATGTTATTTCAATGGACTGTAAAACTTAAACATTGAAAATGTATTTTACTACATTTTGTGAACAAATATATTCATTATGCATTTATTTATTTA
>JARUHE010059424.1:0-15709 GCA_031471125.1 Archaeomysis grebnitzkii
TCAATTAGACTGATTTTGTAGAACCTGGGTTTTTTAAAGCTGATCTGGGTTTTTTTCAGCCAATAATCTGGGTTTTTATTTTTGAGTGAGTGGCAACTCTGATTGTTAAGTGAGACGTTTTGTAGCTTTAACTGCCACCTTTTCCCTGACATACGATATATGGTGGTTAATGACCCACCGGCGCAGGAAATCGCGAGCTATGCTGGCGGTTAATTATGGCCGCTATCATTTGACCATACCTCCGAGACTTCAAAGGTCGCAAACAATTTCCGAAGGCATCCAATCAAGCCCTCTGCACCGGCTAAGTAGAATCCTGAGGCTCAGGTGAAGATCACTGTCCATCCAGACAACCTGTCACCGACGACCAAGTAGTATTTATCTCCAAAATCAAAGATATCAACATAGACGGATTCAAAAAGGGCCGAAGGCGGTAGCAAAGGTTGAGACGGATCATTCCAGTTGGTGCAGGCTGCATGGATAGCGTGGTTGTCTGCGTAATGCCCTTTCAGAATATTGCACAGGCATAAATGTCCATGGACGATGTACCTTGATGGGTTGCATGCAGGTTATCCAGGAGAGCTTGACAACACTGTCAGATACATTCATACTGGACTTAAATAGTGTTCGATCTTACTTTTCAATCAAATTCTTGATCTAGTTTTTAGGTAAATCAACTTTTCTTTATAAGGGGATAGCCATTTTTTTCATTATTTAAAATATCCGTTATATATTTTAATGGATGGTTTATTGTTAAAAAGAAACCAACATAATGTTTGTACCGGTAGGTTAGAAATGAACAAGGTTACTGTATTATAGATATATATAAATATATATATATAGATAGGGTGTCAGAAAGGAGTATTTTTTCTGCTGCATTCTATTTTTGTTCTTCAGAAGCCAACATTTGCAAAATGGTAATCTGGTTCAAGCTTAGCAAAATCAAACAATGTTGTATGTTTTTTATCAAAAGCTAATTAAAATTAAAAGAATTTGAGCAAAAGAAAATGTTTTCCACAAACTATAATCCGAATTTGGGCTAAATCCCAATTTAAGGCCAGTAATCAGTTCAAGCAACACGCAAAAAGTACCAACAATGTACAAATATTTTAACGCTCTTATAGTACCGCAATAGGTACGGTTTGGCCAGTTAGGTCATTTTATCCGTGGATCTAGATTTTGGCAATGGTTACAGTCGGATGCGTATTTGTTTAGTCAAAACTACAGATTCGTCGACTTACAGATGCGTTACGCATCCGTGAATCATTTACTGTGTGGTATAAACTTTATCAGTGACGATAATTTTTATAAAACTATGCGTTCATCCCAAGATTAATGATTTATTTATAGTTGTTTTATTCCAAAATAACTTTGTATTTATGTGAAATATATTTAATTTTTATGAAATAAAAATTTAAATACGATTAAAAACAAACGTACCCCTGCAAACATTTTGGGCCAAAAAGTGTACGAAACACCAACTTTTTTCTTTCCAAAAATGACCCGAAAAGTACATTTCTTTTGGACCCATTTTCGGCCAGAATCGGTTCCCTAATGTACACTTTTCGGGCCAAAATCTGTCTAGAAACGTACAAAAAATATAAACTTATAAAGCTTATTTAATTTAATAAATACATCAACATATTATTATTACTATTAATTTTCCTATCTTTTTATTGATTTAATTTGATAATTTTTCAAGTTTTAATTTTAATTTAATATTTCATCTTGCCGTTGAGGTGATTCGAACTCGAAACTTCTCGATCTTGAGGCAGACACGCTATCAGTTGCACCACGGTGGAGTTGTGTATAGTTAGTAATATAAAATATTTTTGTTCATATATTCTTTTCGATTATATAATTTTTTATAGTTAACTTATTTTTTTTAATGTACGTTATATTAGTAGTTAGTTATATATTTATTAATAAATTGTAAATAACTTTTAGTCAATAATTTTGTAGACATTTTAAAATTGTTATACACTATATATATATACTAATTAAATAGATGAATTTTTTTTTCTAAAATATCCTAATTTATATAATATATATAGCTAACAAGGTATGAATGCAGTTATCCTTGTGGTGTTATAGCTATAATTACAGCAAACCACACCAAAATGATGCAAGATAAAAGTACAAAATGTACTTTTTTCTATCCATTTTTGGTCAAATAACGTACAGTCTATGGCCAAAAATTTACTATTCTAAATATGGTTTATGTATATTTCAAAAGCAGAGATGACGCCGATTTTTTATTTCCTTATCCATTAATTGTAATGTAAATATTTTTTTAAATGAGAAGAAAAACGTATGAACCATATACTTTTTAACGGCCCAAAATCTGTTAGATCCATATAGTCTATGTTTAAAAAATATATTTATTTTTACATTAGAAATACTGTTGTAAGAAACAATTTAATTTATAAAGTCCTGGCATTTTAATGCCATGATTTTATAAATTAAATTAAAAAGTATACTTTTCGGCTCAACGATGTTTGCAGGGACACTTTAAAATAGAAAAATATTTGTTGGCATTCTGCCAAAAAATCGAATTACTGATAAAGTTTATACCACACAGTAAATGAGGCACGGATGCGTAACGCATCTGTAAATCGACGAATTTGTAGTTTTGAATTGATAAATATGCATCGACCGTAACCAAGGATTAGAAAAGCCCAATATTTTTTAATTTACAAAAACAAAAGCTAACACTTTTATCTAGGTATAGCAACCGTATTTGCAATTTATGAAATTACTTTAGATAAATATAATTTGTTATTCAAGATAAATATTTCTTATAATTTAGATAAACAGGTTATTCAATATTTGTAGGCTAGCCAAATCTCTATGGGGTGTCATTTACCTATGCCTAAATTTTAACACACAAAAACAATTTTTTATCAATGTGATACAATATGGATGCATTTGCACTGTTTAAATTTTTTGTTCTATGTGAATATCTCATATTAAAGAGCAGATTCAAGTCATATTTATTCCAATAGATACGAATAAAAAACAAGTTATACCTTTTAAAACTAGTTTTAGTACCAAATCTTTCTGGAGCTTTATCTAATTTCAGATTTAGTTTGTGCAGGTCTCAATGATGGTTGCTTAAATTTTTTCTAGTTCTTCAAATCCTTATGCTTTCTATCAAAATTATCAAAAGTAATAACAGACTCTATTGTAGATATTTGCAATTTAATACTGTTGTTGTCTATCAATTTAAAGGTGGTTTTGCATCTACAAATCATGAAAATTTAGGTTTTAATTTAAAAGTAATGAAACAAAAAAAAGCTCGACATGTTTATTTGTCATTTCTTAAAATTAAGTAGCTTTGTGTTCATGAAAACTAATATCTTTATGCATAAAAATTATCAATTCGTAACATAATCAAAAAAAATTCATAGCATACTGATTGAGCTAAGTCATTGTTAATGTTTAAAACAGTCAGATACTGTGAATTGCACATATTTTTTTAATACAAAACCCGTACGATTTAGATTACACACAGATTATTAAAGCAATAATCTTTAACCAAACTAACTCGCCAACAAAAAATATTTTTGTCATCACAAATAAGTTTTTTAATGTGAAGTGTCGACAGATTAAATCTTATTTATAAAAAATATTTATTTATACACAACACATGGAAGATAGATTTAAAATAATTCTAGATATATTGTTTTTTATAAAAATAAGCTATTCTTAAAACTACTGTATTTGAAACTTTAAAGCACAAAAGCATATCTAGGGTACTCTGTCTGTATACCTTCTTGAGTTTTGGTATATAGACTTCATATATTGCTTAGCTAAATAATTAAACATTTCACTGTTATAAAATAATCTAAACTCACTCCAGAGATCATGAAGACCTTGGGACACAGCTGATGACTTCCATCGCTTGTTTTTCTTCTCTCCATTCCTTGCACAATAAAATAAGGCTGTCACATTTACCAACAAGAAGCATTCCTTACTTAGCACAAAAGTTACTAGGACCATCGGTGCAGTCTACAAAGATAAAAATTTACGAAGTATTACCTTCTACAAATCAACAATGAAAGATAGTGTTGGTTGTGTCACGCAACAGTATTGATACATTCTTATTTCCTTACAACGAGGGTGTAATAAAAAAAATAAAATTCTATACACACGCTCTCAAGAGCATATCATTTGCATATTTCCTATCACTACATAACACCTTAATAAATGTTTTGCATGTTATGTCAGAAAATTATTGCATAATCAAGTAGTTGGTTAAAAACCAATTGAAATTTTGCCACACCACTTAAATGGTTAAAAGGAAAGTCGTTCACAATTGAGAACTGTTCATTCTAGTTATATTGTTTTATCAAATTCACAAAATATATTAAATACTTGATTATGCAAATGAAATGTAAGAAAAAATTAACTATAAATATAATTTGAACTGCTATTTTGAGTAAGTAATCACAAGCCTTTCATATAAAACGAAATTAAAATGAAGCTGAACAAACAATATAAGAAATCCTGCATTCTAAACAGTCCAGGCTGCTTTAATCTTATAAGGATAGGCAACAAACAATTCTTATTTTCTAAATAAATATCTTTCACAAACTGGGCCTGAACAAGTTATTCACAAGGATGCAAAGGTATCACTAGTTTGGAGCCAAAAGGTGGTTTATACTTGATTCCCAATGAAGAGTATGTTTGCTGTGGTATCGGCAGATTCAAGAGGTACACTTTTCCCCGACCAGGTGTGTATGCGAGTGGCAAGGCAATGCAGAGCAATATACGAGCAGGCAGAGGAGGCAGTGTCTGTGATGGGGAAAGGTCACTGGGAGGATCTATGGCCAAGACAGGAGCTCTACAGTTCGAGGCCCAGGTTGTCGTGTTGATCAGCCATTGTTCGGCACCTGGATTGCCAGTATTTTCCACCTGGCCATCTTGATCGACTCTAGCATCAATGATGAGATCGAGGTTGTTTTGGTAGGACTGAATGTCGGAGGAAATCGTGCCGGCGGTCAGGTTGTACAATTGCAGTTCGTGAGTGAGTAGTAGAGATGGTGGAGGCGAGGTGGGCATTGGAGGCATCACCACCACCGTCCTCACTCCGTGACATTCTAGCTGCCGAGCAGTGTTCACTCCGGCAGCTCCTTGGAAATGGCCACCACAAAGCAGGACTACTACTGGTGCCTGGTGACTGTTGTCTGGTTCTAATCTAAAAGTGAAAACATCCATAATCATTTTGAACTTTTAAGTAAAGTCATCATTAATATGAGTTGTGATATAACAAAAGGTTTTCGACATGCATGGGTCAAGAATAACCAGTAATCCACGAAACGAACGGTTCAAATGTCTCGTGACCATTTATTCAGTACTTGAAAAAAAATTAAAAATGGTGTTACAAAGTGAGAAAACATCATTTAATCAAAACATCACCTTAGAGACCATTTAGGTATACTTCATTTCCCATCCATTGATGCATGAATCAAGCCAAAAAAGAAAAAACAATCTTGTTCAAAAAATTCTAAGTTAATTTGATGAAAAAATGTAGATACAAAAATACAACCAAATAAAAAACCTATTAAAATATTAAAACCACTAATCAAGCCAATATGAAATTAAATTTTAATAGTATAGATGATATATAAGTATTCAAGTCATTGTCTAATGCCAACGATGACATCGGAATTGCTAAGCCTATGTAGAGCTTTGCTATGCACGCTCGACAAAAAAAACTCAACAAACCTGTGACTTCCACCAATCAAAGAAAGGATGAGTTCCGTTGCTCCCCTTCCAATGACTTCAAGTTGCCGACTATTTGTCAAGCCGTGTTGATTGACAGTTGACAAAATGGTCTTTCGCAGATCTCCAGTAACAGAAGGCACCAGCAAGCCATTATCTGAACATGAAAATTATATTCAATTTAATATTTACATAAAGGGCTGATGATATATTAAAAAAAAAGATCAAATTCTGTAAATTCTCAAAATTTGTCAAGTTTATAGAAAGCGATACACAAGAACAAAACTCAAGATAGTGCAACATATTTTCTCTTCATAATGTATCATCATATGAAGAAAATTAACTTGGATGCTTCTCTAGGCTGAAGGAAGGTTGAAAAGGGATATCAACATTTCTTCTAACATGTTTGGATAATACTTAAGCAAAGCAAAACAAGACAACTAAATGCTATGGATCAAAACCGTGGTTTATATATTCAAAAAGTTTCTAAAACTTTATGTAATTGTTGAATATTTTCTTTCATTTCTTCCAATAAAATTCTCTTTAAATGCTCAAATATAAACCTTAGTTAACCATGAATTTGATAAGATGTCTACTATTTAAAGAAATATAAACTTTGGCAAAAAGTTCTTCAAGCATTCAATTATTTCATCTGTTGTGAATAAACTTTTCTCTTAACCTTCAAATACTTGTAATCCACGAACCGAAAGCTTTAAATGTCTTGCAATGATTCATTCAGTAACTATATAAAAAAATTCTATCTCCACAAATGTTAATCAAAAATGATGTTACAAAGTGAGAAATAACCTTAGAGACCATTAATGTATACTTCATTTCCAATCCATTTATGCAAAAACAAAATTTAAATCTAAACCAGAAATGTTAATCAAAAATGGTGTACAAAAATCAAAAAATCACCTTAGAGACTATATATGTATACTTTATTTCTAATCCATTTATGCATAAATAAAAACAAAATGTCTAAAGGCGTTTCTACGCATTATTTCGTGCTTAAGTATACTTAAACACGAAATAATGTGTGGAAATGCCTTAAGTTAATTTGATGAAAAAATGTAGATAAAAGTGATAAAATCAAATAAAATACCTAATAATACATTGAAACCAATAACCAAGCCTATATGAAAAGAAATAATAATATAGATGATATATAAACATTCAAGTCATTGTCTAACCCGCCGCCGCCGCCGACGACGACAACGGAACTGCTATGGCTATATAGAGATTCGCTATGCTATGTTATGTTCTTCATTTTCATTTAAGCAAACAATTTTGTAAAATTATATTTTTTATTATATTGAATAAAATGCAAAATTTTGGAGTCCAACAACAAACACAGTTTAATAATTAAACATACCTTTCATTAAAGAAATTTTAACAATTTATTTGCCAACTTTACCATCAATACTAGTGTTTGACCTCACTCAAACATTACTTATCTCAGGTATGGAACAAAAATTGGGCTTCAGTGGCTATTTCCATGAACAGTAAAAATTGAGAGATATACTTTAGGTGGTAAATTCATTCAGGTGAGGTTGTGTGCCATGATATACAAATCTCAGCAAAACAAGGCATATCCTATGGTGTGACTAATTTATTGTTCCTTTGTTTATAACAAAAACGGTTTTCTCTTGTTATAGACTTTATCTAGAAACTAATGTTCATTCATTCGTCCTTTCAGATGAGGTATATGTGCATTTTTGACGTAAAATAAATATATCTCTAACAACTTAAATTCCTAGAACACTGCCATTGTATTTATTTAAACATTTATCTTTTTTCCTCGATGTAAATTCATTCTTATTGAGCACCATGACAAGGGAATCATTCCTCACCTGTGGCATACACAATGTCTGCTGCACCGGAAGCAGGAACAGTAATTTGGTTTTTGGAAATGGGTTTCGATGAGATCACATTTTCCTTGTGATGGTAATTCCTTTCAGCTCCTCTAACAACGTCTGGCTTCAAATTCTGAATCTCGTCAAAAACAGCCTAAGAAAGAGAAGAATTATTATTAGAGCAATTGTTCACTGGTGGGAAGAAGAAAACAAATATTAATAATTAATTTGCCCAACTAGTTGACTAGTTTTTTTGTTTGAAAATAAACTTATCCTCATGAAATTGTGTGTTTGATTTTAGTCGACTAGTGTTTAGGGGTACGTGATGTTGGCTTAGGTTTTAAATTAAGATAAACTTGGAATTCTGAAGGGATAGATATTGATTACAACAAAGGTTGGTCACTGCAACTAGTGGGCATCCAGCACACCAGGTTATGCAGTATTTACCTCTAAAGTTTACTGGACAAAGCCATGGCAAACAGTTTACAGCAATGGATGTCATTATTTTATGGAATATATCTGAAGCAAATATGATACAATAAAAAAGAAGTCATAAATACTTAACTGTAGGATAAATTATTAAATACTTCATTTATATTTTTAGAACTAAAATATAAAAGGTAAAAGAATATGCTCCAGGTTAAATAATACCAAAAAACTAAACTTAGATTAAAATATCGTGATTAACAGAAAATTTTCTTCAAATACTCTATACCATTTCAGACTTTCAATGCCGGTCTTTATTAGGCATAAACTACAGCAATACATATGAACATTCACTATAAAGGAAATTAGAAAAAAAGGAGACCGTACCCGTTTGTCGAAAAGAGCAAGATTTTTCTCAAAATCAAACTCAGTGTTGATGAAATCATCGTCAATTGGACAACTAAACGTTGTCATGTCCCGTTTGGTTCTTTGTACTTGTCGGTGGTCCCTTTTGTTTGGCGTCCTGAAGCCGTCATTACGTCTGGGAGATCCATAGTCGTAATTCATACGACCACCACCATAATCATATGGTCGGTTGTTGTAATCGTTTGGGTGACAATAATTTTTGTCGGAAATTTGGAAAGATGAAAAGTTGTTGGAGGGGTGATTTGTACTTGAATTTAATTGTGGATCTTGTTTTTCTTTAGGGGGCTGTACAATTGAAGCACTGTAAATATGTGACAAAATATTATAATTTATTAACTTAAAATTACCAAAACTATATAACATTCTCAAAACAAATAAAAAAAACTCTATGGAATTGTTCTTTTCCCAAACTCATTCTTAATTTCACTTTTAATAACAAAAATAATTTGTGGTAAAAAAACTATTTTCTTCTTTCTTGCGCCCTTATTAACACACTTCTATGCGGAGTCGATGTTTCATGCCATTATGTAATGAACCTCCTTTCCTGTCAAATCCATGTCCTTTAGATTACTCCTCACACTATATATCCATCTCCTCCTTTGGCATTAATTCTCTGGTCAAATTTAACTCCCGACACATTCTTCCATCTACACTGGATTCTATGTGTAATCTCTGCATCAATCCAGTGCGGATGGAGGAATTGGAAGATGCCAAAACTTTTTGTTTTACAGGTTGGATAAAAGTAAAATTATTTTGACCCTGTTTTTGTTGTCCCCAAATGTTTCTTCTGGGAGATTGTGTGTGCAGAAAAAATTTTCTATGCCTTCCAACTAAAGAAAAAACAATAAACTAATTTAAAATAAAAAATTACCAGTTCGATTGTGGAGCAGTTTTCAAAGGGCTGCTGTCACTCACAGATGAAGGTGAATTATGCGCCAGAGTTTCGCCAACGGAGGTGCGTACTTTCTTCTTCGTCTGTACGTCGTTTGTGGCGAGCTTTGCCATATTTTTTGTCAATAATTTCAAATTATTATTTTCCGTAACCTTTGCTTCGTCCTTTTTCTTTGGAATCATGGACAAATTTTGAATATCTGAAGCACTGTAATAAAAACTATTTGTATTGGTTCTATTTTTTCAACAATCTATCAAGTTTTTACTTAAAATATAAGTTTATTTGGATTAATTTAATTACAGTTTGCTCATAAAAGAAACATTTATACAAACAAACTTTTTAGAATATAAAGTAAAAGACAGCTTCAACTGTTGGCGATAATTTAATATTTGCTCCTTTCATCAAAGATATATTTAATTAAATTTAATCAATGTTGAATAGTTTTCAGTATTATTTGAAGCAATTGTTACTATGCACAATAACAAAAATTAACTATAGATGAAATACCTAATGAAAAGGTGGATTATCTTTAAGAAAGCCTTGCTGATAATTGGATCAACAATAGCACAAGTGAGGCAACTCACATTCAAATAACAGAGCTTACCTCACTTGTGCTATTGCTGATCAAATTAATGATGGACTTGCTTATCAAACCTGATATTCTTTCTGGTTATGAAGCCACTGATGATCGGATATTTCACCATTTTTGCTGATTGCTTCCCAAGCCAGAGATGGAAAATGTATTTCCATTTTTTGGAGAACATTCATTTGTTTACATTTTATTTTTTATTTATTATAAACTATCATTTTATTTATTATTTTATTTATTATTTTATTTATCATTTTATTTATTATAAACGAACATTTTATTTATTATAAACGAACATTTTATTTATTATAAACTAACACATAGACAAAAATGAAATACTCTAAAAAAAATTAGTATCTATGAAACATGAACTTATCTATGGAAGTTCATAATTCATTTTAATTGCTTTATTTTATTAATTTAATTACACCATATGAAACAAAATAATAAATTATACATACTTTAATGACGTAATTGATAATCATTTTTCCATAATTAATTGAATAAATAAATTGCAACTTACTTTATTGTGATGGCGCTATGAACTGTAGGTTTACCATTGTGTATCGCCTTTTGTAGTGCAATGGTTTGTTTTTCTGTATTAATTGATGAAATTGTTCCTTGGTAATAACCCAATCCTCCTTTCATGCGGATAGACACACTCGACCCAATATATTCTTCTATATTCATCTTGAAAGATTTATTTTTACATCAAATTGAAACTGAAAAAAAATTCCAAGTGTTAAGAATTTATTATTTTTTAATTGTTTATTGTTACATTGAGTATGGTACTAGAAACATTACAGCATGTTAAAAAAGAAAGCACACGTCATTTTTCTATGATAAAAGTTATTAAAAATTTGGATATAATAGGGTATCCATCAACCAGAGGTAACAAATGATTTCAGTAAAAAACAAAAACCTAGATTACAGATTAATTGAACTTATAAAAATAGTGAAATATTTTGCAGTTCATTAAAACCATAATTTTTAGAGAAAAAATATAGGAAACTTGTTTATTTTTAAGCAAAGTTTATTGTTCAAGAAAAAAACTGTAAATTTAAAAAATTTAAAGAAAATATAATATATAGAATATTTTTTATTTAAGCAAAGTAATTATTCAGCTCATATCTATAAACTTTGTTCAATAAAAAAAAAACTTCAACATTGGTTTTTCAAAGAAAAGAATGCTATGGATTCAATTTTGTTATTTATTATTATTATTATATTTAATTATTTATTTATTAAAATGTGAGTTGCCTCACCTAAATTATGAATGCATGTTGATTGTAATAGGGTATCCATAGGATGGATACCCTAAAAATAAAATAAATTTAAACTAGTTTTACATGATCGCTAATCTTGCATGAATTAGACACTTGTTTTTTTAGACAACTCCATAAATATTGACTTTTTTTAAGCTTTTGCTCAAAAATAAGAGGAAGAACTCCTTGAGTAATAATTTGTGGAAAAAATATTCCTGACCATATTTTCTGTAACTTTTCAAAAAAAAAAATCATTTTTGGCTGTAACTACATCAATATTAGTTTTTGAAAAAAACCTTTCAGACAAAATGAGCTGAAAGGTTAAACAAACAACTTTCATTAATTATAGTTCACTACCGCTCTTTAAAGAACGCAATGTTCAACACGGAGGGATTTCCTGATACAAAGGACGTGAAACCTATATATAGAATTAACTCATTCGTTCTGGAAGTTTATTTTGTTTCGATAGTAATTAAGCTTGATAGGATGTATTTTCTAGCTGTCCATTTAAATGGACCGTCGGCATGAATGGGTTAACGTATGAAAGTGAACAAAAAAGTATGATCATCTAAAACTGACTTTCATATTCATGGAATAGCCTAATCAACATAAATAAAAGGCGTTACAAACACTAAGAAGACCTAATCTGACATACTCTCACATGAGTGGATTTACTAAATAAATTGACATCAAAATGTAAATTTGAATTTATTTTCATTAAATATAATAATAATAATAAATAACAAAATTGAATCCATAGCATTCTTTTCTTTGAAAAACCAATGTTCAAGTTCTTGAATTGATTGGTCTTATTTGGCACATTGACTGGGCCTCACTCCTCCATATTGAAGGGGGGCGAGGACCACGGTTCCACCCAGCCCTGACTTTCACAGTTCAAAAACTAGGCCTATAGAGAGGACCAGTATTTTAATATTTTAACAGTCAACCCAGCTTCAAGTCAGGACTAATTCACCATATGCCTACACACAATGTGCCAAATAAAATCAATCAATTCAAAAACTCCCCAAACTGATTTTTAAAAAAAGAAGCTAAACTATTCAATTTTTTAAGACAATATTTTAAGGTAGCCAATTTTTCTTCAGTTCAGTGCTTATTCACTTATAAACAAGCACATATAAATGCTATGCATTAAAAGTTGTGTTTGTATGGTAAAAAGTTTCTTAAATTGTGTCATATCTTAAATCAGTTCTATATATTTTACATTAGAATCTCCTTTATTTTTTCATTTATTTCAAATGAGACTTTTCTCTAAGCCTTCAAATAAATATCTCGATTAACCATGAATTTCTACTTTTTTATAAAATGTATGTTTTAATAAGTAAATACTGATTTCACAAAAAAAATCCTTAGTGATACCAGTGTAGAATCTTATGTTCCTTATTTTCATTTAAACCAACTTTTCTGTAAAACAATTTTTTTATTATATTGAAAAATCATCATCCACTGTCCGAAAAACACCAACAACAACAATCAGAGGTCATTTATAGAAACTGTTTTTTAAAACACAGCTTAATAATATTTCATGAAAATCTACTGCTACATCAAACCCAAAGACAACATCATATTTTGGAATTCACACTTTCATCATCATGGATTCAAATACAATTTTAATTTCACAATTTATAAAATAAAATATTGATAAAACAAAACATTTATAAAATAAACAGTTTAGAAAACAAACAACAAATAAATGCGGAACAATGAGAAATGCCAACTCTACTAGTAGCGTTGGTAGTGGTATAACATGCATGTGGATCTTACTTAAATTTCTCAGCTAGATAGGCTAACAAGCAAAAGATGATCTATCACTACCACCATATACAAGGTTGTCATTCATGGCTACCTCCCAGGATGATATAGTCTACATCTAACAAGATTCTATAAAAATATAGGATATATTAAAATATTATAAGAATGTAACCATGAAATAAAATTTCGCTTCAATAAAACAAATTGAAGAGTAACATACAATGCTATGTAAAATCCTATTACAGCTGTCCGTTGAACAGTTAATAAAGCATTGTGTCATAAAAGAAAAAAAGAAAAAATACTAAATTTGTTATATTTATTAATCAGGTATATCAACAGCCTACATATTTAGCAAATATTTTAACTTCACTAGCAATAAATTTAAAATTTATAACGGTTGCTTGTGTTTATACTTTAATTAGGTATGCGTCTTAAAATAACCTATGTCAAAGGGAACCTTTCGTATCAGAAATTAACTTTCAAAATAGAAACAATTGCATATTCATAAATATTAGGGGTGTACCGAAGCTTTGGCACTTTAGCTTCGGCCGAACCCAAGGGCAACTTTTGCCGAAGCTTTGGCTTCGGCAGACTATTTTAAACTCTGCTTTGAATACTGCTGTGGTATTTTTAATTATTTCTATAATTTTTTTTCTAATTCTTAAATCTTATTTGTAACTTGATGTTATATATATTAGCTTTTGCATTAACAATTGTATATGTTATATTAAGATTGTAGGTTCTCAAACATAATACATTAAAATAAAGGAATATAATAAAATTGAAACTTTTATTATTTGAGATGAAGTACACAATTTAAATAAAAAATCCATATTGAAACAAATATAATTTTGTATAGAAGAGGCCTGGGGGAATATATATAAGTATACAGTGATATATTATGCTCAAATGTTGTTAAAATGTGACAAAGTATATTAGTACTGATTGTTGAGGTGATGGTGGAACTTTTCATCAATTACAAAAATACCACTCAAGTTTAAAACTAATCCATTTTTTTATTTTGTTCCATAGTTTTTTTTAATATTATTAAAGAATATTAATAATTTTTTTGTAAAATCAAAATTTATTGAATAATAACCTTTTATTTTATTTAATTCAAATGGAATTGAAATGATCATTTCGCCATTGTTTACATGTTTGTTCCTCTTGACTATCGAGTGACTTTAACCTTCTTAACTAAAGGAAATAATATTAGTTAACAGTTACTAGTTACTACTTCATTGTTAGTTGTAGTATTACTATTATACTATATTAGTGTTTTTGGAACATATGGTAAGGTAAACTTTTGTTTGATTTTATTATTATTTATTAATACCCTAAAGCTGGCTGCAGGGCTGAAATACAAAATTGAAGTTATGATATATCATTTTGATGGGGTGTAATTTTTTTTATTTTTATTATTTTTTATGATTTTGAATTTTGGGTATATTCCATAGGTTTTTTTTAAAAAATGGTAAATTTTTTAAAAAATTGAATTTTTTTCAAAAAAATTAATTGTTGGAATTCCGGGGTTTAACGAAGAAAATTGGCACACGGAAAAATTACATTTTTCTTTGCTTCAAATTTCAGAATTTAACAATAAGTATGCATGTATAAATACAATGTAATAGAATTTAAAAAAAAGGTCTTTTTTTTTTGTTATTGCTGATTATGTTTTTACAATTTTTACAATTGTACATTATAAAAATAATTAATCGCTCGCCATTTAAGCCGCATAGCGGTTTAGGCATAACTAGTTTTGAAACTCCGCTAACAATTTCCATTTGTTCAATTTTAAAATTGCCAACAATTAAATTTTACGGTTTTTACACACTGAGTTACCAACACGAGTGTATGACTACTTATACTTACAGTAAAAACATAAATATTTCTGGAATCCTCATGCTTTTCTGCTTAATTTGATATACAATAAATAGGAAAGGAGTTACAGCCTTCGGTCCAGTGCAAGGTCAACGCTTGACCCGAATATTGCCTTGCCCGTAACTTTTGATCATTAATCAAAATTAAAAAAAAATTTGGGAGTATTATTTTTTTGAGTAAAAGTAACCTATGTGCCAATTTTCAGGAAAATCGAGGAGGTGAGGGTGTTATTTTTCACTTTTTTTGGGTGATTTGTCCTGGAATTTCTAGACAGAATGTGCCAAATGATTTTTTTTAATTCAGTGAGTCCATTAATTTATCAAAATTTCAAGTTTTGGAAGTCCATTAATCGATAATTCTGATTTTCAAATATTAAACTAGGAGGATAGTAGGAAAATGGAAGTGCACCATTTTTATACAATCAATTTAAATATATTAAAAACAAAAAGGGTTTTTACAAACCTTACATTACTAATTGATTAGACAGACATTATGACAAGTTTTTCTTTCAAGGTGAGATAAATATGGAATCACTAACCAATATAAGTAGGGTGTCCTTTCCAAAGTATTGCCTTCCTGGATGCGGATGGCACATTTTGTTCAATATTTATTGCAGAATAGGTTTCTTTGTGACAATTTTCGAGTAAGAGGACAAATGTAAATCTCAAGCACATTAAACCATTTATTTATGAAATCCTGCCAGCAAGTATGTGTTTCAAGTTAGTAATAAAACTAATTAAAATTAAATTTTGAGGAAAATAATAATGATGTTAACTTTTATAATTTAATATAATCAAACTTTTTTCTAGTGGTTTTAAGTGATTACTACTTCATAATCTTGATTTTGCCATTTTTCTGTCAAACAAAAATGTTATTGTCA
>JARUHE010059535.1:2500-15709 GCA_031471125.1 Archaeomysis grebnitzkii
ATATTTGATTCCATGTTTTAATCATGCAAATATTTGATTCCATATTTTAATCATGCAAATATTTGATTCCATATTTCGAAGTCCACTTCCTCAGAAACAAAGAAATTTGGATCAAATTTCATCCTCAACTGGATCCTTTAATATCGGGTTGCTTTCTTCCTTTTAGGCCAATACCACTAGAGCCTTGGCCTTGGCTGTCAATAGTCTTTAAAGCTTAATAGCCGAAAAAATATCCTTAGTTTTTGTTTTGATTTAATTGGTTACAACGAATTGTAAAAAATGAAGAAGCTGTCTAGTTGTTGAAATGTTTTTTATTTAAAAAACTAAATTGTTTTTAAGTATGTTACTGGCGTAAAAGATGTGTGGATTAGTTGGTAGTTTCTAGAGTAGAATCTGAGAGAGTGTGATATTAAATTATTTTGTGCTTTTCATCAGATTCAGATTCAATTTAAAAAAGTAGAATAAGTTTAATTCTGGTGAAAAACTTATTTATTCAATGATGTGAATTGCTCATCAGTATTTGTACTAGCAATTCGCTTTTTTATACTTGGAACATTAAAAACCCTTCGAAATCAATTTCTTTGAGTTGGACATTGACTCGTAAGAACTAGTAAGTTTTTTATTTTTGTCATTCCATCTTGTTTGGTCTTTGATACCTCACTCAAAATTCTTCACTACGACAACCCTATTTGACGGTGTATATTATGCATAACAATTACTCTTATTGGAAATGACTTGATTAAAGTATGAGAAGTTGCTCAACCATTCTCCATCTTGAAACAGGAAGCAACTCACCTTAATTGCAGTGATTATAGTTTCCTGAGAAAGTATTTCGTATCTTTATAATTAAACAAATTAAATTTATTGAAAAGAAATTATTTCACCTGATTAAAAGAAAAGAAATAATCACTGTTATTATTTCTCCATTTTCATCTTATCTGAACTAGTGTTTTCAGAATCGACATCAATTTTATTTTTATTATGATAAGCTATTTTTAATTGATTATTAATAATAATTATTAATTGTGTGTAATGTCTCGTTTTATTGAAGCTGTCATGTTTTACATTCAATCTAATTTTTAGTTTATATGATTTTAAGGTTCTACAATTATATGAATGTTTTCCCTGATATTTATCTATAAGTATTTTTTCATTTTTAAATTACAAAACACTTTGTCACTACATATTTGTTTATATGTACAAAACAAACTGTATTTTAACAACATGCAGTCAAACATACATATCCTTTCGTTTTATTAGCATTTCGTTAACCTTATGTTTTACTTCTAGTTTTTAAACTATCTCATTTGTGTTTTAGTTAAAGAATTGCTTCATGACATGCAACTTCATTTAAATGGAAATCAACAAACAAACAAGTAAATTTGTCCTGCTTTTCAAGGTTTATTTGTTTTATTAAATAAGATTTCATTATGGTACAATTCTTGAAATAATAATATTTATTTTTTAATATTTTATTATTAATAGTAACTTCGTTTATTTTTGTTCAGTTTTTGTATGCTGGGGTTGTAGTTGTTAAGGTTAGATTTATTTTAATTGAAAGGTGTATTTTCCCTAACATTTTATTTTGGTATTTATATAATATAGTCAACAGTTATATCAGATATTGCAAAGAAACGTATAAGAATGTTATCAAACCGTTGAATTCTTGTACTAAACACTTTAAAATAATTAAATAAAGAGGATGTTTATTATTATGGGATTAACATTTCTTTAAACAATAACAATAGAAGCTAAATAATTATAATTATTATAGTGTTATAACTGAGATAGGTCTTGTGTAATTATTTCTTTGTTTAAAATGTTAATATTTTTTTATTTTTTTTATTTTCTACAAAACCAGTCTTCATGAAAACGTATTTATTTCGTAAACCTTATTTCAATCATGATTTATATAACTTACGTTGTTTATAATATAGTAAAACAAATGCCTGAGATATTTAGTTAGCTTTAATTTCATCGCTAAATTTGTTTATTATGTAATTCAGATTTTGTAATTGAGATAATTTAGTTGTATGTTCATGTCAGTGGGCTATAGATAGACCTGTCATTATTTCATTAATACAACCATGGATACAAATGTATTAGTATTTTTTAAATATTTTCAACAACTAGATCTTATTTAACTTCATCAATGTATAACATTTGCTGTCCTAAAATAATCAAAGTTTCTGCAAGCCGAAAATATTTCGATCTTCAGATGAAAGATGACTTGCACTTTTGAGTTTCAGTTGAACAAACGTGTCGAGCATCGTTTATTTATTGGTTATTTGTATCCGTTATTTCCATTCGATAAAATTTTATTACCAACATTAAAGCAGAGAAGATTGTAATTATTGGAAGGAGTTTTATATGTAATTGGCTGGACATAACGGTCAATAGTGACCCCTAAAAATTAGATGTTCTATCAAACTTTCCAATTAGAAAATCTAATTAAAATGCATTATAATTACTTTGTTTCTGTTCAATCAAGTTTTTAAATTGTTTTATCAGCAGCGAAAGTTAGTATGGGAACTGTTTTCTAGCAGATTGCTTTTTGGGTTGTTGCCTTTTGATATGAATCATTTTAACGTTTTAATATGCTCTTCTATTTGTTATTTCAATGTTTTGTCAAGTTTTTGAACAAATTTATTTTTGTAAATTTGAACGGAGTTTGAAAACAAAATTTACGTCACAAGATTAATCGAGTCGCGAGCGTCCCTCTGGTGGTGGTCATGACAATGAATCTGATTCAAAAGATTCTTTTTGGCACCACAAAGCAATTTTTTGCCTGGCCGCTCAAAGGCTTTCTTCGTGACGTCATGTCTGTGCTTGCGTACGTCCGTTTCCCTGATCATGTGTTTCGACATTGCTTTTTATGAAGACCTAAATTATTTTCCTCTGTAACGTAATGAATTATTTTTAGTACTTCTTTCATTATTTATCTATTTTTATATTTTTTATCCTGTGTAACATAATGAACTATTTTTAGTACGACTTTTAATTATTTAGCTATTTTTATATTTATTTTTACATTAATTTCAAGTGAAGTCAATATTATTTTATATTTTATAATATATATATATATATATATATATCTCAAATGTTACATTAGTATTATTTTAATTTCCATAGTAAATGTTTTTTTTCTATTCTTCTAATTCATATATATTTAATGAAGAAAATAATTAAAATAATATCATTTTGAACCGTTTAATTTTCATTAAACAGTTTATAAATAATTAAGTGTTTTATTTTAAATTCAGATAAACGTGTTGAAAGTATTTTAACGATAAATACTAAAATATTTAGTCCACAAAAAATCCATTAACTGAAATGTTTTATTTATATAAATTTATTTCACTATTTTATCAGTTGTTGGAATTGATCAGAAAATAATTAAGATAACCATTCTTTCACCTTGAATTTAGGTGAGAGTAGTTTTTATTGCTTATAAAAAATTCTTACTCTGCCCAGGGAAGAATTATTTAGGCTTTTTATTTTGTTTGTTTGCTTAGTATAATTCTTTCAAAACATCCATTGTCATTTCAAATAGTTAATAAATTTTATGTTAGCTTCTATGTTTGTATCTTCGTCATAAGTTTGACAAATCTTGTGGATGTGACCAGATGGAGGAATGATTTGTGGACATGTTGAAACCTTATATAGAAATGGTCATTAACTTGAATGTCGTTGGCAATGTTTCCTTTTACATCTTGAAATGCTGTTCTATGGTCAGCCCTTTAGAGGCGAATATGAAATAAAAATTATTTCAACTATAGCTATTCACCAAAATTCTTGAATTTTGATACTAATTATATATTTTTTATGAAGTTTACTTTATGACATCAAATGTATCATATTTATATTTTCATAATTGTATATTAAAAGTATTCGCAAATTTAAAAACAATTGATTCAGATTAAACAACTGTGATTTTCACCTGAGTTGGTTTATGTATTTATGCAATTATATTCAAACATTGGTTTGCTTACATTTAACTTACTGCAGATGTTTAATAAATATTAAAACATTTAATATATGTTAAAAACATTTTATATATGTTAAAAAGTTTTTATTTTTATTAAATATTTTTAGATTTATTGAAAACATTTAATACATGTTGAAAACTTGGTATATATTTGGCTTGAAAGTTAATTTTAAAAGTTGAATAATGAACTTAAGAATTAATAAAGCCTTAAAACCTTTCCATTCCTTTTATCATTATTTTTTTCAATTTGAATACAGTTGGGTTGTTAAAATACATTGCAAGCCAATGTTTTTTAACTTGAATAAAGTCTTAATGGGTCAATAATGCTTTGTTTGGCTTTAACACATTTTTTAATGAAGTGTAATGTTAATAACTTTGTATTTCATTCCTTTTTGGTAATAATGTTTGATACGCAAATACATTTAATTTTTAAATAAACATTTTTTTGTTATTGTTAATTAAATAATTTCTTAATAAGCATAACTGAACAACAAAGAACATTCACAATTATATTGTTTGGTTCTGTGGTAATAAATTGAATTATTTTTTGAACAAAACTAATAGTAGTTCACCTGCTTATAAAAAGTACTTATAACTAATTATGTCAACGTATTTTTTTCAAATGAAACTTTTAGTTGTGATTAATAAAGAGTTTATAATAATTTCGTTAAGTTAAAGTAGAGTTATTTTTTCGAAATATTTTCTAAAACAGCGATTGGTTTATATTTGTTACATGTTTAACAAACCCAATCTGTAAATAATTTATTTTTAATAATTCAAGAAAGAAACAATGTTGACAATAATGTAATACAAGTTTAAATGTATTATTATGGTCATTACTTGTAAACAAGACTTTAATGCATAACTATGTGTTACCCTAAGATAAAAGTACGTTATCGTCAGCATAAAAGCATCGATGATCTTATATAATTGTTTCTTATGCAATCAAATTATTTTAGATTATATTTTATGCGAGTTTCATTTATTAAATATATTCATTTTTTTAATTAAGTGACTTTATTATTTTTATGTAAATTAAAATATATATTTTTTTATGTAAATTAAAATATATATTTTTTTAATTAAGTGACTTTATTATTTTTATGTAAATTAAAATATATATTTTTTTAATTAAGTGACTTTATTATTTTTATGTAAATTAAAATGTGATTGGCTAAGGAAATGATTCCATCGTACAAGGTCTTCTGAGTCATCTCAAACCGGTTTTTCAATCTTTGTCGTAATTGTTGACCGAGTCATTTTATTTAATTTTTTTCTTCTGTTTAAAATCAAAACCTAAATCTTTCGGTTTTTAAGTTTTCTGTTGATCTGTTTTATAAAGAGCAGAAACCACAAGCTATAGGAAGATCGTGTGGTAAGTTAGTTCTTATTGTGAGCAGTATATTCAGCCAATTACAAATTACCTGGCACTGACTTTCGAAGATTTAAAATCAAGTCTGTGCCAGGCGCATCAGTAATTGTATGAAAACAAAAACTAGCTGCTTAAGAACCAAAAAAATAAACTAATAGTATTGATAGTTCTGAAGTTAATAACCACTTTTTCTTGAATGTATGGTTTAAACGCTAAACCATAAAAATATTTATGCATTGAACAGCCATAGTTTGTTAAAACATTCTAAGGTTTATGCAATGCATTGAAAAACAAATTTCAATTAAATATAAGATTGAACAAACATTTTAAATTAAATTAATATTAACAAAAACGAGTTTTTTATGTAATCAGATCTTTCAATAAACGGTCGTCATAATAACACAATCAATCAATGCCCTGTCTTATTCAAATTAAGGATGAATATATAATGAAATTGTGTCGACACATTAATCAAACTAAATATATATTTAGACAACAATAACGGTGATGGTGGTGGGGGTGGCAGTATCAGTAGTAGTAGTAGTAGTAGTATTGGTTTTTAAAATGTTGGTAGCACTGATAGTATTATTTTGATAATAATACTGGTAGTACTTTTAGTTGTAGTAATAATGGTAGTTGTTAGTATTATTGCCATAAGCTTTATTACTTATTACTCGTTTTTAAAAGATTTTATTTTTTATTTTCCTTAATAATATTTATCGAATTTTTTCCTTAATTATAACATTTATCAAAATTTTGTTTCAAGTTATTCATGTTAATTTCTGTAATTTTTATCGGTATTATCATAATCAGAGTTTTGGCATTTGCTTTGTTAATCAAATTGTTAGTATTACATTTAATGTTATCATATGCTTTATTATTCCTGTTATTGATCTATTATCATCATTATTATTTTAATAATAATAATTATTATTATAGTATATATTTTTTATTATTAAATATTGATTACAAAACGATAGGCAATAGCAGAATAAATCTTAATTTTTCATTATGTATAATTGAAAAATCGAGTCTTCTCAGCATGTTTACTTTTCTGTTCGCCACTAATAAGGCAACAAATAATTCGACAACACTCATATAAGTTTAATAATCCAGCTTATAAGGATTTGCATTTGCTCAATTCATTTACTCTTGCTGATCCGATGGCTTTTGGTTGGTGAGGCGAGGGATTAAGTTCTGGGTTTTTTAAGGAAAAATAATACTGGTAATAAACTTTGGATTGTCTGCAAAGAAAATATAGGCACAATTCAATGTTTCTTATAACTAATTTGGTTCACAACTCTTTTGTAAATAGTTCATGAAAAAAAAATTCTATATTTAATTTAAAAGTAAGATTATTCTGCCCTTAAAATTATGATTTAATCATAGCTTTGTCGAGTTTCTTCATTGAATAAGAGAAATCTTAATTAAAACTTTTTGTGTAGATGCTTGAAAGTATTTGAGGTCGTAAAAATATATTATCATTTAAAACAAAGGTCGGACATGTGTTGTTAAACATAATATTTTATTGCTCTCTTAACCTTACCGAAAAATGTAATAATTCAACTTGAAACCAATTTCTTCATTCAAGTCTGAATTGCAGTGAAATACTAAGGTAAGTATTTAAGTTCAGAACATCTTGCGAACCCCCTGAATGCTATATTTATTGGATCGTATGTACGTTTCAGAATGGCAGTGTTCAGAGCAGCTCTGTAACAGGTAAGTTGAAAGCACGAATAAGTTTTTAAATCTTCAATTGATTAATTAATTAATTAATCTTCAGGTGAGTTATAAGTAAAAATTAATTGTTTTTGTTTTCGTGTCTTGAATAAAAGCATGAAGCTAAAAATTATATCGGTAGATTTAATTTTTTTGTTATCACAATGTCCAAAATTGAAATAATTTCTCCTCCTCAGATCTCGGACATCATGGTTGGTCAAGATACGAAGATGACGGCGAAGGAAGCTCTCCTCCGCTGGGCAAGACTCACCACCCACAAGTACCCCGGAGTCAACGTCAACAACTTCACCACCTCCTGGAAGGATGGACTGGCCATGGTCGCCATCATTCACAGGAACAGGTGAGACATGCGCTGACCCGCATTTGGCAGGGGTTAACAAGGGTTTTGACAAGGATTAACAAGGGGTTAACAAGGGTTTTGACAAGGATTAAGCAAGGGGTTAACATGGGTTTTGACAAGGATTCGGCAAGGGTTTTGACAGGGATTCGGCAAGGGTTAACATGGGTATTGACAAGGTTTAAGCAAGGGGTTAACATGGGTTTTGACAGGGATTCGGCAAGGGTTTAGCGAAGGTTTTGAGAAAGACTAAGCAAGGGGTTTGACAAGGGTTTGGGAAGGGATGTAGTCACCAGAGGCTTTAAGATTTAGGAGAAATGATGATGGGCATCCATCGTAAGATCTTGCTCCTTGTGACAATTCACAAAGTCTTATCCAGTATTTAGGTGTTAGAATAAATTGTTCAACAATGCCAACTCTTGTAAAAAAGTTGTTTTCTCATAGAAACCGAACAATTTTGAAGTGAATTTTCTGCATACATTCAAACTGATACAATTTTTAATATGTCTAGTGGTTTAATGTTCTCGATTCCTGCAAACAATTATTGCTTCTTTTGTAAATTAATTTCTTACTGTGTAAATATTTCTAAACTCTTACCAATTATAAGTGTGTTGTATTCACTTTTATCCTAAGATAAATAATAACATTTGAACAAATCAAAATTTATGATTTTTTTTATTAATTATGTACTATTTTGGCAACATGTTGAATGTAGAATTGTTACTGTGTTGGTTTTTTCATGATTTTTGTAGGTCTGACTTTTAATTCCATTTTTATAGTAATTTTTCAATGTTTTTATTTTCATTCTGTTAGAAATTACCAAACGTCAGTACTAGTTATTTCAGAGTAATGTTTTTTTTAAACTTTGATTGCATATTCTTGTTGGATAGGTTTAAGAGATTCTATGAAACGTTGCAACATTAAACCGTCTAATAATTTAGTTAATTAACGTGTTTTCAATAAATTACGGTTTTATTAGTTTAAATAACTTAAACATAGTGTTTATGCATTTATTTATTATTTAAGTATTTTATTATTTTTATTTTAAAATATTTCCATCATTCTTACGGTTTTTTATTTTTAGCAGCGTTTCTTTCATTTATTGTGCATGTCTTTTATTTACCACAGCATTAATGTTTCAGCATAGGTATATAATAATGCTTGTACATTCACCTTCTGTTCACTGTCAATTAGTTTAAGTTTTTTTTCAATAAACTTTTTAAAAACTTTTATGACAAGTTTTTGAGTTTGACGTTTTTTAAACTTTAAACACATTCCATTGTTATTATCTTTATAGTTTTAACAAACCTTAAAATGTTGACATTAATTTTGCATTTTAATCTATCTTTAATACTCGTGTATTAGAATATAATTGAAGTGCTTCATGGTCTTGGAAATTGTGTACCTGATAAAAATTCACAATCTTATAAATTTCATAACTGTTGGTAAATTTGCAAAATTTAGGAGTTTGATTAACTTTACAATTTTTTAACAGGTGGCATAATTTTGTGGTTTATATTTTTGAAAATAAAAAATAAAACGGCTCTACTGCCCCTGATGAACGGGTTCATTAATTACAATTTGATTTCTACTATTTCTTAACTAAATTGCTTAATTAATGGTTTTGATGAAAGCATCAACTTTGAAATAACAATTTAATAATGGTCCAAGTTAGTTAATGTTATTAAAAACTAATCAACTGAAGGACCAAATTATTAAATTTCGATTTGTTTTGCGAGTTGAAAAGGAGGATTAAAAAAGTTTATTTGCACACCACCACCAAATGTCTCCACTTAACGCTTCCTTTGCATCTCCTAGAGAGACCATCGAAAGTCGTCATGCGAGGAGGTGTCCAAGCGAACCGGAAATGTAAGTTGTGGAACCCTGACAAGTCCGAGTGGTCTTCGTGTTCAAACTTCCTCCATGTTGCACCTGCATTGCATGCACTTGTTTGGTCTCGGTTTTTGTCAACCCTATGAACTGTTCGTATTCGATTCGTATACAAGGTGGTGTACAATCGTATATGATTCAATTAGACCAATGAATTGGTCGTATACGATTGTGTTAAACTAGTATGCGATTCCTACGGTCATGTCAATAGGGAAATCATTTATTCTGTCCCATCCGAAACATAAATTAATCAAAATTATTTGGTAAATTCTGTGAAAATTATTGCTGATATTTTGAAAACATTTTAACAAGTCTGTCAAATTTTAACAGATAAAACGAATAAACATTTTCATTGAAGTTTGGAAATTGTTTACAGTAAATAATGATCACAGCAAACATTGAAAGTAAATTCATAAAATATAATACTGATTGACTCATTTGCATGTAAATTTTCCAAACTACATCTTTTTACTATACCTCAATAACATTGAATGATTTGAAATTATTTTCATAACTGAAAGTCTTGTTTGATTTTTAATTTATTTTTTGTTCATTTCATTAACTAGGTTGAAATTAAAACTTACCAATGCTTACAAAAGTTAATTTTCTATTTTATATTAAAAATTTATCTTTTGGTTCTAATTGAAACCAAAAACCAAAATTTTACTTGGATCGTTTTGTAACGAAACTATTTTTTCTTTTTCGCTTTTTTATTTTATTATGATAAATACAATTATTTTGGAATACAAATATTTTTGGGAAACACAAAAGAGTGTTTTTTTGAGTTGTTGCTTTTTTATAATTTGTTAATCTCTTTTTAGATTAATTTTTTTTTTGAGAAATGTTGAAATTTTGATTGAATGGCCTTACATGTTACGTGTTCAAGCATTTAAAGTATGCCTTATATATTAAATGAAATGTATTTTAGTTTTTGTTATAATGCTTTAGTTATTCGCTTATTGATCTTTCATTTTTTTTAAATTTTATATTTGGTTTTTATGTGGCCTTAATTTTTATTTAAAGCTTGAATAAACAATTTATTATACATTCATTATTTAATAAAGACTTTTAATTTTTAGGATTTGAATTTACATTTTTTTATTTATTTTTCAGAGATGTTAGGGAAGAACATTTAGGCATATAAATAGTTGGTAGTGACAATGAAAAAGGAAAATGTTTAGTTTTGTAAATTAAAATAAACATTTGATATTTGTATAAACAAATTGTGCGACTGACTCGTCTAAATGTAATGTGGTAAAAATAAGTTAAGGAAAAAAATTAAACATTTGTCTAACATTTATTAAATAAGTTGATTCATAATATCTTAGTCTCCTATTGTTGCTTTATTCTCCAATTATGAATATCTGTGTATAATGTTTTGATTTTCCCTATATGGTTGTTTTACTTTGGAAACAAATTTTCTAACTTGTTTAAAAGTAAATGTAAATGTTGTTTAAAGTTTGAAAATAAATGAAATTGAATTATTTAGTTATTAAAATAGTCAAATATTCGATAAAATCACAAGCAGATCTACTTTTAGGTCCTTATTTAGAACTTAATTTGCATACTTGATGAAGACCATTTATATTTTTTTTTCAAGTTTTTGTTCCTGAAACGATTTCATAATTAAATTGTCTAGTTTAAATAAATTAAATGTTTGCAAACAATCAGTATTGTTAAAGAATAATTAATAAAAGTAGTTTTATTTACAGAATATAATTTGTATTTAATTTTTGAAACGTCGAATTTAATTCAAATTTCAGACCTGACTTAGTGGACTGGAGAGGCCTACGACAGAAGAGCCCAAGAGAGAGATTGAAAATCGCCTTCGAGACGATGGAGAGAGAATATGCGGTCACCAGACTTCTTGATCCGGAAGGTAAACTTTTCCTTTTAACCCTTTGACGTCCACACATGGTTGCCGTGAGGTGTACAATACATTAGAGTTAAGATTGACTGTCCACACATGGTTGCCATGAGGTGTACAATACATTAGAGTTAACATTGACTGTCCACACATGGTTGCCATGAGGTGTACAATACATTCGAGTTAACATTGAATCGGTAATGTGTGGGTAGAGTCATGACCGACAGGCATTGTTGGGCGAAGATTCAAAGATGTTGAAGGTACCTCAGCAAAACACTTCCAATTTAGATTTAAATGATTATAAGGTATTTTAATATTAAGTTGTGCATTCGTCCATGTGTCGCCAGTTCCATGAAATTAAGTATTTATGGGCGACGTACATTTTTTGTGGCAAGATGTTAAAGGCCTTTCGATTTGTTGTACTTGAGTTAGAATGTACTATGGGTTCCATAAGTTTAATTGCCTATAATTTATTCTATTTTGCGTAGTCTGTTAATACTCGAGCATTGCAGTCATAAGGTGTGAGCCACATTAAAGTTGATCATTATTTGTATCACTAAGGCTGTACAGGTTTTTCACTGCTTTGAAAACTCAATTGTGCATCTTGGTTCAAACATTAGTTATGACTTTTAAAATTCAAAAAATTATATACAAGAAAAAATGTTAATTGGCTAGACCAAGAAAACATTTTCTAACCTATTTGAAACATTGCTTAGATGACAAGTGTTCAAAAAGAGAATGTATAGATGTCATCAGAATTATTCATGAAGTCAATATTATTTGCATTAGTATTTCTCTTTTATTTTAACCAAGATTCAAGGACATGGATTTTTTCTTCCGATAAATTTTAAGAACAAATATACTAAGTTAAATCAAATATTACATCGATGTAATTAATGACAAAATCAAAATAAAACTTTTTCTTGCAGCAAATTTGTGTGCTGTATTATATATACAATGAAAAATACAAACCTAGATTTTTATAAAACGTATTGAACTATGAAGCGTCGCTGATAAATTCGAACCAACATAGGGGTTCAAGTTCCAGCTTATTTTTATTTTATTTTAGCATTTTGTCCAGATGGTAGGGAAGGTTTAGAAAAAAAAAACATATTTTTAGGTTTGTGTATATTGTAAAATTATTTACAGTTTCTAAAGTTGATTGATACATTTCTTATTAACTTGAATGGTGCTAACAGATGCAACCTTATATTAAATCAATGAGCTGAAGACAATTCAGATTAAACTCGATCTCGCTGATAAAATGTTTTCTTCCTTTCACTTGTTGCCCATATGTAGGATTGGCTATCGTCTACGGGGCATAACACTTCGTTCGACCTCATCCCCTATTGGTCGCTCCGACACTTGAATGCCTAAACGTCGTAAAACAAGCAACCCTATTGGCTATAAATTTTTTTGTTGAAATTATTGATGTTTCTATTAGTTTTGGGCTTGAATTTATTAAATACAATTTTTTGTTTATTTACACAAATATTTTTTATTGGTTGTATCGTTTGAGTTTTAATAAATTAAAACATTTTAATGACTATTTGCAACATCTTTTGTTGTGAGATTAAAGGAAATATTTGAATTAATTTTCACCTACAAAATTTAAAGCTTTTTCAATAAAATGAAACATTTTTTGATAAACTCCTCGAAATTTGTTTTGGTCAAAAGATTTTTGGTCATCATTTAAAAGTTGAAAGTAATAACATTTGAATGATGGTAAAAAATGAAATAAATTCTTAAGCCAATAAATATAATTATTCTCAAAGATTAAATCAGATCAGAGATGAAGATAAAACTTGAAGACTGGACATGAAAATAGAAAGTAATATTCTAAGGACAATTATTTGTTCAATGTTATTGGAATTCACTAATATATATAATATAGTATACTATATATGATCTTAATTTAATTAATTTATCTTTTGTTATCTAATTATATAGTTTTTTCTTGGTACAGGTGAAGCCATTTTCCGTACACATATATATTTATATATTTATAAATATAT
>JARUHE010059646.1:0-15704 GCA_031471125.1 Archaeomysis grebnitzkii
ATATATATATATATATATTTATTTAAGATAATAATATAGTTTACCATTTTCAACGTTCTGTAGAATAGGTATGGAAAAACAAAGTCTATTACAATGATTTTATATGATAAAATTATTGAAAAAAGGCATAATGGCACGATTTTTCAACTCATTTGAAACTTTCGGAGATTCTATGAAAACGACACAACTTCAAACAATATCACTTGATTTTCAATCAAACATTAATTTTACTAAATAGAATAGTTTATTTTTTATCAAGTATTAATTAATGCTTTATTAAAACAGACGTTACATTTTATCCTGACATACTGTAACACTATAATATAGAGGTTAACAAAAAATGAAAGTATTTTGTTTTCATCGCCTTCTAGCACCATATTTAAATAAAAAATTAATATACACTAGGTGCCACAGTACAAACAAAGAACATTTTATATACATTTGAATTAAAAAACATAATCCATATAGAAAAAACTTTTATTTGAAAAAGTTGTTAGACGACGATGAAAACAAATATGCAAATTAATTTTATTATTGACGTCTAATTTGTTAGTATATTAGTTTTAATAAAATTCTAATTAATACTTGAAAAATTAAAATTAATGATTTATTTTGAAAAACAGCGGATGCTGTTTTCAAAAAGCGATTTCAAATTTGAAAATCAATATTTTATATAAAATGTTTTAATATCTTAATAAATAATGCAGGAGGTTAATGACAAAACAAAAACTAATTTAAAGATTGTAAAAACATTTGAAATATAAAATTAAACTCGTCTTTTAGAATTTATTGATTAGTTAACAATACAGATGAAATAAATAAGAAAGTCTATATTAAATTGTTGTTATATAATTGCACTTGAAGTTAAAGCTGTCAAATAAAAAAACTTGTATTCAAACTTTATTTAATATTTTCTTTTAAAAATTGAAATATGAATCCGATCTTTCACTACTGCTTGTTTATTTTGTTTTAAAATCTTCAATCTGTGAATTTCACAAAAGAGTTTGGTTGGCTATCAGTTTATTATTTCTCAAGAACCAAGAAATCATTTATTCATTGATACTTTTAAGAAATATAAATTTTGCTTATCTTGTTCAGACATGTAAATTCATTAACCTGTTTAAATTTGTTTAGACTTTTATGCATAAAATATGTAAAGAAATGTTGGTTCTTTTTCTGAAAGTATTTTGTTTCCCTTAAAATATCATAACACAGATTCAACATCTTTGTGATGATATTTTTCATAAATAAAAGAAATCGTGAATTCTTTTAAGCATCAACTTCATGACTTTTCAAACCAATTTAAAACATTAAAATTCACGTGCTGGAAACTCCAAAAATCACGTGATTTTCGGCTGAACTTTGTTGCCATTCACGTGAGTGAACACGTGGGGAGAGGATTCCTCTGCTCCTCGAAAGTGTTTTAATTTATTTCGACAGTCTTTCCAGATAGCAAAACGAAAACGTCCAAAACTTGACAAGTTAGGAATTCAGAAAATGTTTTATTTTATTTTGTTTTGCCAAAAACAATTTTTATTACACTAAATGTTTTCTATATTCGATTTCATTTATAAGATATGGCAACAGCTTAAGATTTAAAAACATACTTTCATTTTTATCTCAATACCGACTTTTAGTTTAAAATGTTTCTATTTTTGCTTCTACTGTAGATATAAAATAATTTTTGTCTTTGAACTTGATTTTTTAAAAGCATTAAACGTGTTTAAACATTTTTACCTCAAAATTTAAATTTTATTCTATAATACCAACGTATTATACTAATATTATTATTTTACTACTATTATATTAGTATAGTGTTATTATAATATATTATGATAGTGTTATAATAAAATATTATAATAGTGTTATGATAATATATTATAATAGTATTATAATATTATCATAATATATTATAATAATATTATAATATTATCACAATATATTATAATGAAAACTTATTACAAGAACATTATTACATTATCATTCTAATAATATTATTACATCACTATTATATCATTATTCTTTTATCACAACATTATCATAATATATTATAATACCAAATAATTACCATATTATAATACCAACTATAAATACAAAGTGAATCTGAACAGAACAAAACTGATTTATTTTACTTTTTGTTTTTTGGTGCCATGACATCATCTTATAATATTTTCTAACTCATATATGGATGCGGGTTGCCTCGTTTGTGCTATTGTCGATCCATATGTTTACCAAAATAAATCAAAGGTGAAATTAAATTGATTGATGTAACATTTTTTTCAGTTTTGTGTTCAACATTTTGAAAAGAACGTCCATAGCCCAACGGGCATTTTAATGTTGTCACAACGTTATTTTAAAACCTTCCAACATTTATACAACGTTCTCTTTTGCAAAACCTTTGTCATCAAAATAATTATTGAAGCCAACGTTGTATGAACACCCGATAACCTTATTTAAACAACATCATCAGATGTTCATACCCCGTTCACTTCAATGATAATTCTAAAGGGTTTGCAAAACTCAACGTTTTAATAACCTTTAAATTGGGTTTGTTGCTAACAAACTTCAGTTCAACTCTCAAACAATGGTTCTAACGACGTGGTTGGCCACTGGGTTGTGTTAATTTTAGGAATGCACTCCTTTATTTTACTTATAACGTTAAGTTGTAATTAATTACTATCGTCGGTGTTGCATTTGTCGATATCTGGACCATTCATCAACAAAACATTTTCATATGTTGGTTGTTCTAATGAATTAACTTTTAATTGTAAATCATTTTCTTCATTAATATTATGTTCGGGATATTCAGTTGGTGCAGTGGTAGGGTGAGGAACAATAGTAGTTGAGGGGTCAAGATGTGTGACATCAGCGTCTGTATTATTTATTTTCTCCAAGATATTGTTGCATTTTTCATTCAGCATGTGATTTTTCTCAATTAATGCATAAGCACAAGTTAAAAGCTTCTAGTTGAAGGAGCTGACTTTTACTAAATGATCAAGCAATACTTCTGTAGGTAGATCCTTTGCGTTAGTATAAAATTTTATATTAGCATCTATAAATTCTGGAATTTCTTTAACTAAAAAATAATAATAATAGTAATAATAATAATAATAATAATAATAATAATAATGCAATAAACAATAAGAATAACAACGTTAATATAACCAATAAAATATTGATAAACGTATAAGGCCTACTATAATAACATTAATTATATAATAAATAATCCCTTCCAGAAATGCAGGTTTGTCCTAATTACAAACCTGCGAAACACCCCTAAAAAGGGGCGTTGTTTGAGATCTTTACGAACTTAGGAGAACCCTCAATTAAAAGTCAATTAAGGAATCTTATAAAATCGTTTATAAAACAAAATCCTACTACCAGCCTAACAAATTTAATGCAAAGGTTTGTTATAAGGAACATATGACGCAATATTGTGGTGCATAAACCTTAATACAACCGTTTGTTAAAAGGTACATACGACACATGTTTGTAAAAACTTAATAAAAAAGTTCCTTGGTGAATGATTTTAAAAGGCTCCTTAAAAATTACAATTAAGGGTCTTCTTAACTACTCAAAAAAAAATTAAACTTTTAATAAGACAACATCAAACGTTACAAAATTTGATATATAATAGCAGGATGTCAATAAAATATTTTTCTGTTTTAAAGAGAACGTTCGTTTTTGAACGTTTTTATTGCAGAAAAAGGCCACTTTGGGCTGATTTATTGGTTAAAGAGGACGAAAAAAAACATTGAAGGACAAAAAAACTAGTTTTTGGCACCATTTATAGTAGGATATGAATTACATATAATAATTGGAGGACTGAGAGGAAAAACAGACCAATTCCAATGGAGTTTCTATACCAATTGGCAGATTTTGCCTCGCAGGCCTACAATTATTAATACTATAATACTGATAATTATAACTAGATGTTATTTTTCAAATACATTCTGAATATATTTTCCTAGATTATATATGTATACACACACCCACACATATATATATATATATATATATATCCCATAACTCAAAGTTTGTTTTAATTAAAAACCTGAGCCGAACATCACGTACCCCTAACAGAGGTGGTTGTCTGAAAATCTTTACGAACTTGAGAAAACCTTTGTTTTAAAGTTTTAAGGAAGCTTATAAAAAAATTGGCCAACGAACGTTCTTATTAAGTTTGTAACAAATTTGAGTCGTATGTGAAGGAGATTTTAATTGCTGCACTCTTCAAATCACATGAATAATGAAAGTTGCATTGTTCATTCGGTCGTAAGGACGAGTTGGGCAGCTGAGGGCAATAGTTAAAAAATTTTCTTCACACTTGTGCCCGCAAAAATATTATATTTTCTATATTTAATGTTAAAGCCCAATTGATTTATTCATTCACTTTTATTTATCTGTTAATACTCATATATGAAGAATCATTTGTTATGTAAACGAACAGATTATATTTTATTCAAAACACATAGCTTTGCATTGCCAATAGAATACGTTATGTTTATTTGTTATTCGATACTAATTTAAGGCGGATTTGGTTGTACCTTTGAGATAGTAGTTGTAAGCAATTATTTATTTAAACTTGGATACATTTGATAGTGAAATAGCTTCACTTAAATATTTACATTATTCAATTTATCAGTAACCAACATTTTAGGTAGGGTATGAGCCTTACCCCCAGACAGAGCCTGTGGAGACGACGTTAATTAATCAGAAGTGATACATTGTTTGTTTTAATCATATCTAAAATGTAGTACTGCAACGAGATTGGCTAATAAATGCATGTTACACATAAGGTGACCACGTGCTAAAGTTGTGACAGTTAATATAATTGGTCAACGAAATTTAATGTTCATAATATATTAGACAATATTTCGTGAATTAAATTATATTATTAGTGAAAATAAGCATATATAGTTTGTAAAACAATAATAATATGAATAATAAAATAATAAAATCATAACTAACTAAGGCAATGAAAATTATATTATGAATGAAAAGCGGCACAAGCACTTTAAAAACTGTAATATTTTAAATAAAGAATTGCAATAACCAGTATATAATTTCAGTCTTCATACGAATGAAAAGTTATGATCTATCTTGAATTGTAGAAACTCAGTTATATCTTATACAGATATTAATTTTTTATCCAATTAAAAATCGAAACTTAAGTTTAGCTTCGGATGTTCTCTTTCTGAGTCGAATCAAGGCAACAAATGTATATCAAATTTTTTATGTTAAGCCAATATGATTTGGTGATAATCGAATAAACTCGATTATAGTTTCGACTCTGAACGTTCACTTTTTCTTTGTTAACCAAAATCAACTTTCGGAACGTAACTTTTTCATTGTTTTAAAGGAATGTTTACTTAGAATGAAATCAAGCGCCATCAGTCATACCAACTTTCAGTAACAAGCGAGATTGATTTGCTTCATCTAATTTATAACATCTTAAATTTATACTTTCTCTACTTAGATTTTGTGATTCAATGTATTATCACCTAAAAAATAAGAGTTCTCGTTAACTGAAAAGTTATTTGAAATATACATTTTAAATTAATCAATCAGCTTTATAAAAAAAACATTACTATGAATATATTGCTTATTTAGTTTTAATATTTTACAATACCTCGGTTAGAATTTACTTTGCAGCATAGATAACTATATTGGCGTTATCTATGATTTCCAATTATATATGCATTATATCTTCGTTATCGCCACAAAGAGCCATTTTACCGTTGGTAATTATTCTGATTTATCATTGTGTTTTGAATGTTTTTTAAATAATTACCTGAAAAAAAAAATTACCGTTTTACGTATATTGAATGCGAAGTTAAAACAGATAATTGTATATGTCATGAGGATAATAACTTAATTTGTATATTAGTATAAATTCGCAGTTGTCTATGACTCTTTGGGGCAGTAGTACAACCCATAAGATTGTCTTTCAATTCAGAACTGCACAACAAATTATTATAAATTAGCTTTGCGGGAGATTATTTGATTCTCCGGATAACGTAATTGGGGATGTTTCTATCATAGCACTGCAGCGAAGACAACATAATAGAACCTGTGGTCTGGAATGGTAGTTATTGCGTGCATAATAACGTTAGAAAAACAAAAAATACAAAAGTGAATTATATTATTAATATTTAAAAATTTCCTATAACAAAAATGTTTATAAGAGCAAAAGGAAAATAAATAAAAGTTCGAAAAGGTAACGTTATTACATATAAAGTAACCTAATTATTTATTATCTAAGGCTTGTATGTATTTACTTTAAAAAATGGAAACGTATTAACTATTGAAGTTATCCAAAGTACGGACATTTCTTTTAATCTAAAAATCTTTTTTGGAAAGCCAAAGCTTAAACACAATTAAAGATAAGAAAGTTCTTATAATTTTATTTACCTCTAACCTTTTTGTTAAGCTAATAATTCTCAATATAATGCATTTCGAAAGACGAAAATTATAAATAAAATCATACTGCTTAATTTCGAATTAGTCCGAACAAAAGATGAATTAGCAAAAGTATTTAATATAAATTAAATCAATGATTCAACACTCATTTTCTTATCTATATATTTAACATTACTTTCATAGAAGGACAAAAATAATTTCACTTCACATTACTATTTTTGTAACATTTTATTTCACGACAGGTACACGTGTAGAACACAAAAATGCATTAGCTTAAGATAAGAAAGCTTAAAATACATTTATTTAATCTATTACCATTGGTATAATATAGCTTTTATATATACTTATACTTCACCCAATGAAATCATATTGTTTCAAAAGTGAAATTTTATGTATCTTTTATAAACTCAATAGCAGTTTATAATCTAGTAGTTTTCATAAAATGTTCGGTGACACGCTTAAAAGCTGCAAAAATCATCAAACAAAATAACATAGAAGTCACACAAAAATAACCTCACAGAATTATCCTTTAATTGGTTTATTTAAAATATGCTTAAAAATTGCCATTTGGGACGGTATATTTACTTATTTTTTAAAATATTTTTTTTAGTATCTGCCCTACAAGTAGAAATAGAGAAAATATGAATTTTTAATGACAGTTAAAACAGTTGCAAAAATATGAATTACATTTATTGACAATTCGGAACCATTTTTATGCTAATAACGATGAATAAAATAATGTAAAAATGCCAGATATTGGAACTTTTTAAAATTAAATTTTTTTTTCCTTTTAAAACAATTGAAAACGTTGAAAGTTTGTATTATTTCACTCGTATATGAAAAGCTTAAACTGCTTTTGAAACTGTAAGAAGTATATGAAAATCTTGAACTCACTTTGAAATTGTAAAGTGTATTTGGAAAGTTTGAATTATTTTTGAAATTGTAAAAAGTATACGGTAAGTTGAAATTATTTTTTTAAATTATAAAAAGTTTGTGGAAAATTGAAACTGTTTTTTAAATTATGAAAGGTATATTAAGAAGTTTGAATTGTTTTTTAAATTACAAAAATGAAATGTTTCTTTTTTTAATTGTAAAAAGTATATGAGAAGTTTGTACTTTTTTTATAAAAAGTTTATAGAAAGTTTAAATTATATTTTCTAAATCTTAAAGGGTATATAAAAGTTTAAACTATTTTTAAATTATAAAAAATAGTGTATGAAAATTTTAAATTATATTTTATAGATCTTAAATTATAAAAAAGTATACGAAAAATTTGAAGTATTTTTTAAATTGTAAAAAGTGTGTGGAAAGTTTAAATTATTTTAAAAAAGTAAATGAAAAATTTTAAATATTTTCAAGTTATAATACTGCACTTTCATCAAACTATTATTGAGGTATTTATGAAGTTTGTATATTTTATATTTTTTAACTTGGTTTGAACATATCGAATTCATTTTCATTAAAAACATTAGTTATTGTAGAACAAACCTTTAAATATGTAAAACTATTGAATAATTAGATCAGAAATGAATAGAAAAATAAAAATATAAGTAATATAACAAAAATGTAGCTTCTTTAAATGAAAAATAAAACTAATTTAAGTACCCTAAAATTTTTAACATTAGTTATTTAAACTAATGTAAATACTATTATGATGTATTACCAAGGATATTAACTTTTAAAACTAGTTTTGGTGATAGAAAGAGTGTTAAACAAATGGTCAGAGAATATTACAATAATTTGTAAAGTAAATATAATTTAACACGAAGCAGTTTAGCTTTGAGCTAATCTATAAAACAGACCCCATAATTATTCGTCCTTTCCCATTTTTATTAACAAATTATATGGTATTGTGACCTTTGTCCAAATGTTAAAAGAAATGTTTATAGCATAGTATATACTGTAGATTTTTTTTAAATTTATGTTTACATTAGCTTATATAAAAACATAAACTATAGATTCGTTGGATTTAACTAATTAAATAATCTGTTTTTTATTATGTTAAAAATTATATCTTTGAATAATTTTACAGATGTAATTTTTATTCAAATTTTAGCAATCATTAATATGAATGTTTACTACTCAACTGAAAATATGTTTGAAATATTCAGTTTTAGAGTTTTTATCAGCTTTAGAAACAAATACATAAAATTACTTATATTGCCTATTTAAGTTTTAATTGCTTACAATAAGTAGCCAACATTGTCATTTGTTTAATAAGGACGCTTATTTATAGAGAGATAGTACAAAAACTTATGTATATGCAGGTAAAACAAAGTTTCTTAAGTTCTCAGAATTGAGAAATGTTTTGTGATATCAAATATTTAAACTTAGTATTTGGATGAAAGGTGATTTTTACATTTTAATAAAATTTGCTATCAGGTTTGTATATACTGACAAGCACTCGTTAATGCCTCAATTAAAACATAAATCTAACTATAAACCAAAGACCATATAAAAAAACTTGTGTATTAACTTTTAGTTTACTTTTTGTATTTCAATTTTGAATTTTTTTTTGTAATAAGCCTTCCTTTGAAATTGTTGTTTAAATAGCAAATGCCTTTTGCATTTAATCACAATTTTCTTTATTGTTGCATTTTTGTAACCTTTGAATTCCATCGTCATATTCTATGTTTATGTTGTTTATGAATCAGTTTTAAAGTAGTATTCTGCTGGATAGGACTTGGTTATCATTTTTTCGTATGGTGTTTACAAACATGCTCCAATGCTTAAAGCACCTTAACACCAGATCTAATTGCTTAGGGCAACAGACATTAAATGTTTGTTTGAGAAAAAAAAGTTCAGTATTTACTAAAAATTATTCTTTAACTGAAACAAAATTACACCTTAAAAAGTAAGATCTTAATGGACAAGCTTTTAGTTAATGGATTGTTGAGCCCTAAAACCAGATTTGTATTCAAACTATAGAAATAAAGATTAAATTAATTTGTATTCAATGTTTCTAAGAAATGTTTATTTGTCCTTGTGAGCAATGAGGGTGTCTTTATGGTAGGTGTATATAATGTATACTGCCATACAAAACATAATGCTAAGTAGCTTTTAAGGACAATTTAATATATCTTCAATTTATCAAATTATAAATAAGTATAAAATTAATTAAACATTTACGAACATTATGAATGGTCTTTGCTTCCAGTTCAACTTAAATTAGAAAATGTCTACCAAAACACACATCAACAAAAACTGCAATTCACAACATACTTTTCAAACATATAATAAAAACTAAACTCAAGAAATGAAATATGAAATATTTTTTAAGACTATATAGCTGAGTTTCATATGTAGTTTATTCTTGGTGACATATGCTTAAATATGAGAAAAATAGAATTTATTTTTGTAAGTCTTGCCCAAACTGTATCGGCTCATATAGGTTGATCTAGATGTAAGTAAAGTTCTATTACCATGACAAACTACAATCAAAAAACAATTCTATTATACAATTATAATAAAATAATAAGTTAATAGTATTTATAAAATAGCCATCATAGTAATTATAATAATATTATATTACAAGTAAACGTTCTCAGCATCTATCGTTACCTCTTTGTAAAACGCAATCAAACCACGTAAGCTTTCCTACAAATTAATCTTTTCTTAGAACCAATTAGCAAGTGTTAAAACTCTTAGAATTTTTCAACTGTATATTTATGTAAATGTATTAATGATGGTGGAATATTTTTACGATTGTTTTTATTTTTATTAAATTCAAGTATTTTTATTTCTAATGGATCTCTGAAAACCCCAAAAAACATCACAAGAATTGATATAGAACATTTTGATAAAATTTTGACTGTTCAAGTTTTGAGTAGTAATAGCAAATTCAAAGGGCGTGAATAGTCCTTTCATGTATGTTGCAGGATTTTTTTTGTAATAATATAATATATGAAGCAGTGTTTCTTTTCTTTATTAATGTAAAATAAATAATATTAATACAAAAACATAATATTTTCAAAAAAATATAAATATGTTTATAAATAGTTAATGGAAAAAATTATACCAATCCATATAATTATAATATAATGGTATGTAATAAAAAATAGAAAATTACTGATAATCATCAATTTATAATTTAACCTTAACCAAAAACTTGTAAGAAAAATAAATATTTAAAACTACAAACAAAACATTACATCTTTCAATTTTATATTTTGTGAACGACTCTTAATTATTTATTATTACCTTTAAATAAACAATTCATCAACCTTTCTTAAAATATAATTTGATATTCATGATTTTTTCATCAATGGTTTGTTTTTACTTTTTAATTTTAAACTCATAAAATTGGAAAATTGGTTTTATGGGTTTTGGTCGGACGAAGGTTGAAGAAAACCTTTCATGAACAATGATTTATTAGAAGGTTTCTTACAGAACATTGTTTAGTGAAATCACAAAGTTAGCATTACTGAAGGTTGCACACGCACACGCACACACAATTGGACTTGCATACACACGCATTACACGTACGCAAATAATGTATAAAGGTAATTATAAAAAAAACTTTGCTTTGATTTTAAATAATTAAAACTAAAATTTGTAATGTTGTCATAATTTGTTTCACTTAAGCATACACTCATTTGTGTATACAACTGACACGAATCTTAACTTAAGTATATTGTTAAGCTGTGTCTGAACGCCATCAGCTACTACAATTGACCTATGATTGGTTTTGACGCTGTTAGGACTGCGGACGACTTGTGTACTTCAACTAAAGCTTGCCATTTTTTCAAATAACAACTTTACAGAAAAGTTTGCTTGAATGAAAAGAAAAAAATGACATTTAAAACTGATGATACTGAGTATTTTTTGTGACGTCAGTATTTATCTATTAAATCACACATTGATTACGGAGTTTATCATTAAAATCATGACTAACCGATATTTATATTTGAAGGCTTAGATAAAATTTTATTAAAATCAAATGAAAGAACTAAAGATTTTAAGGTGGATTGCCTTATGGCAATGTTTCTTAACCGGTGGTTCCCGGCACCACTAGGAACCACTTAGTGGTTCCGGGGACCACCTTATCTTATTTATAATCACAAGGTATAAAAACGTTTTAAATTATGTAAATGTGTTACTAAGATCGCATACTATGCAAAAATGTGCATAAATCTTTAGAAAAAAAAACTTTTTTAAGGTATACAAAGTTTAAATATAAGAAGAAGCTTTGGGATCCCGTTTTCTTTGATACCTTGGTGGCGTTTTGAAAAACTATGACAGCCATTAGAAATGAAAAACCGTAGAAGTGAAAAGTTTATTGATAAATAGAAAGTTATTGTAAGTATATTTCACTGAAATTACTACAGATAATTATTAAAATACCATATTTTATGATAAAATGTTTCAAATACGTTTTATGAGTGTATTAAAATATAAATAAATTGGTGATTTTGTGTATGACCATCTTCTGTTAAGCTTCATTTGACAGAAAATTTTCTTAATCGGTAACGGCAACATTTTTAATGGGATTTTGTGTTTGACCAGTGACTAACTTATTACTTTTGCGGTCGTTAGGATAGCGTTTAAAACTTAGTATCTTGAATCGCTCAGTAACTTTATTTAATATTCATAAAGTGATACATATAGAAATTTTTATATAAAATGAACAATATCACTAGTAGTAGCTAATATTAACTAGTAGCATTGCTAAAATTTTCATTTAATTTATAAAAAATGTCAAGTTTGAACTGTTATTTAATTTAAATTTGAAATGCCTATTTAAAATATTAATTATGTATTTTTTCTCTTATGCTGACATTTCTCACGTGTAGTTATTTAAAATTATATATTTATTTCATAAAGAGTTTATTTTATGTTTCCTTCCCAAAACTTTATACATATATAGGCAGCTAACCTATATGGTAATATTTTAGAATAGTTACTCCCGGTGGTCCTCGAAAATATTCAGTTTGTATACTGTGGTTCCCTCAGAAAACGGGGTTGAGAAACATAGCTCTAGAACAAAATAATGTTTCATACATTCTGAAAAAAACTATAAGTCAAAAACTATTAAAAAAAATGTAATTATTTCAATAAATTCTTGTTCTAGAAAAAATGTGTTTAAGATTTTTAATTGAACTCCTAATGCATATATCTTTGCTTTATTTACACTATTCTTTCTCTACAAATATAGAGAAACGTTTAGTCTACTTTTGAAAAACAAAAGTCTAAAAATTCCTAACTCCGGACAATCAAGAGTAACTCAAACAGTGATATCTTACTTCGCAAACAATATATTTTGAAATTTCTGGTTAGACAGGACTTCTAATGCTGTTGACAATAAAAATTGTATTTTCAGTTTTACCGAGCATGGGAACATAGTGAGCGAAAGCTCTATAAATGGTATATTTTTCAAATGTTGAGGTCTTTTATCTGTATAACAATGTTGTTTGCATACCTTCAACTCTGCCGTAACATTTATTCAACTAAAATGCAGTTTTACTTTTCTAAATAAATTTTAATGTCAACCTTTCAGACAAAGTTTAACAGAAAGCTAAATTTCTCAATTCACATATATTAAACAAAGTCAACTATTTTCGCCATTAATTTTTTGGAACATTTCATGGCATTCCTGTCGACAATTGTTATGTTTTTGCACCAATAAGATCTTTTGCTAATTATTAGGGAGCAATTGAAGCATTTGATATATCAACCATAACTGATCAGTCTTTTCTAAAAAAATTTACCAAAACATGTATTGAACCTATTAATGCCAAAAAAAAACTTTTCAGCATATATTTATTTTTTATTATAGAACATTTGGATGAAAAACTTTTAGTTTCCTATATAAATGTTTCTCCAAATTGTTTTTGATACTCACTTCGAAATTCGTAAGTAAAGTAATACCACAGATTAAAGAAATATCCCAGATAGTTAAAGAATCCTCACCTACGTCACTAGTCCCTCCAGCTGGTGGGTTTAGGGGAACCTTATCCCGCCCCTCCTGCAAGTATCAACGAATTTTGTCAGCTGTTTAGATGTCGCCATGTTGGAATTTTCAACAGTAGATAAATGTCTATGATTGTTGTGAGATACAAATATACTTTAGCACGCCTATAAGCATGTCTGTTAAAAAGAGTTATTTTGAAAATTGCAAAAACACTAGTGATGTTAATCCTAATTTGCATTTTTTATAAATTTACAAAGAATAACTTTGAAACATGGATTAATGCCTGTAAAAATGAGGAACATACAAATCGATCATATCATCAAATTTTGATAAAGTGTTATGTTTGTGCTAATCATTTTCATAGAAATGATCATTATTATATTTTATCACCTTTTAGTATTAGAATATAATTAATTTTGAATGTTTTTTAGATTTAATAAACATATGAGTAGTATGTTCGTTTTTGTTTAAACATTTTATAATTCGTTTTGATTTATAATAAACTTTATAATATGCTGTTTCTTATTTCCAACAATAATACTACAACTATTGGTTTTGAGTATCTAAATTAAAATAATTCATATATGAATAAAAGTTAAAAGTAAAATAGTGAAAAAGAAATATATTAGTTACTCATTAAATCAAAGTAAAGACCGATCAACATAGAAAACGTTTAAGAGCTATGCATTGTGGGCGTGAATATGATGACTAAGACTAGAAGGGGGTGGAGTTATTGAGAAGGGGGTAGTTGGCGGGAAAAGTTTTTTCTAAAGTGCGTTCTTTAAACTACTGGGTTATTTCATTATACTGTATTTATTATTTATTTATTATTCTATCATTTTTATTAATTTAATTATTTTTTTTTATTATTTGTATTATTGTTTTATTACTTTGTTATGTTTTATAGTTATTATTGATTTGTTTTTTTATTATTTTATATTATTAATTTTTTTTTGTTATTATTGTTTTATTAATTCTATTTTGTATTATAATTTATTTTATTTTTTATTAATTTTATTATTGTTTATTACTTTTATTTTGTTTTATGATTTATATTGTTTGTCTTATCACTTTTCTTTTGTATTATGATTTTTTTATTAAATTTTATTGTTGTTTATTAATGCTATTATGTTTTAACATATTTATTTTTATTATCTAAATGCTTATAACCAGATTTCAAATTTTCCTTGAAGAACTTTGACTTGAAACATAAGTTTAATTGTTACATTTAGAAATATGTGAAAAAATTGTTAAATTAAACAAAGAACTATGTTAAACATAAAGTTTATCTTTCCACTTTACAAATTAATTTTATAATGAGATTTTAAAAAATAGTAATTTAGTTTGTGAATTGCCCGTTTACTCTGTATTTATATTGACCCAAAGTTTTCAATTTTTTTATAGCAAATTTTTATTTAGTAAATCTACAATTTCAATTGCACCTTCAATAACTTTTTAATGTATTTTAAAAAGAATAAAAACGGACGCACGCGATGAACAACATAATTGCGCGTGTTTTGGCTATAGTTTTGTTATTAAGCCATGGGAATTATTAACAATTATTTCGTTTAAAAGTAAGATATACATTTATTTATATTTCGTTTTAGAGCAATGTGCTTTAAGAAACTTATTTCTTAAAGTTTTTTTTCCTAACCACTGATTTCATTCAAACAACTACGTTTTTACAGTATTTATAGGATTGTTGAAGTTGAGTACAATGTCTCAAACAGACAATGTGGTAGCTAAACTAAACTATCTCAAGTGATTTATAGGTAATAGGGAGAGAGTAGGAGACAAAAATGTACATGTCTTAAAGATATGTAATAATATACATAATAATACTATAGGCCACCCAATTAGTCAAAACACATCTGACTTATTTTTTATTTTATTCAAGTTAATTGGTTACATTAGTAAAAAATAGTTGACAATACAAAAAAATGTTAGTGTCTCAAATAAAATATGAATAACTAATTAAGAACAATTTCCTACTCCAGGCAGCCTAGATATTTAATTAAAGGACACATTAATGCAGAACTACGGCGTTTTCTAGTTGCCTGTTATTATACAAATAATATATAATATATATACAAATAATATATACAAATAATATATACAAATAATATATACAAATAATATATACAAATCATTTATACAAATAATATATACAAATAATATAAACAAATAATATATACAAATAATATATACAAATAATATAAACAAATAATATATACAAATAATATATACAAATAATATGTACAAATAATATATACAAATAATATATACAAATAATATATACAAATAATATATACAAATAATATAAACAAATAATATATACAAATAATATATACAAATAATATAAACAAATAAT
>JARUHE010059757.1:0-15699 GCA_031471125.1 Archaeomysis grebnitzkii
ATTTCGACAAAATGACATTTTGGAGGAAGCAATTCGATGAAATGATATTTCGGTGGAATGAATTTCGACAAAGTGATATGGACCCGAATTGATTCCTCCGAAATATCATTTTAGCGAAGTATCATTTTGTTGAAATTGATTCCTCCGAAATATCATTTTAACAAAATATCATACTGTCGAAATATCATTTTGTCGAAAAGTTCTCTGATTGCAATTTCGACAAAATGATATTTCGGAGGAATCAATTTCGACAAATTGATAATGCTCCCACTGACCTATATATATGGATTGGCCCGCTAATATATTCTTGTCGCCGAATATTTACATAATCTTGAAGCCACTTTACCGCCATTTTGAAAAACGTTTGTTTTTCACTTCCAGTGTTATATTTAGATAATTGAGCGGGTATAGGCTAAATGAAGGGTGAAATGCTTAACCAAGCTTAAGATAAATAACAAACCAATTTGCATTATTCTTTGGTTGTTGCTTACCATACTGTACATGTCGACGAGGATGTTTGCTTTGTTTGTTGAATGGGACATCTGTTCATTCAAAGTACCGACACTGTATCTGCCTCGGTCGAAGAATCTTCGGCTTTTGTTCTCATCATCCCGATTAACAACTCGAATCACTGCATCTTCATTGCAGTAGCATTGTTTCACCTTTATTGTAGAATTGGGCTCTACCATTGGATTTATAGAATTTGTACATGTTTTCTTCAGTTCCTTCTGATGAACTGCGGATTTCAGTCGATTAAGTTCCAAGTTCATTTGTTTTACTTGCTCAATAAGCTTGTCAAACGTTTCAGGGGTTGGACTGCTCGGAAGTAGAATTACAGAAGTTTGCATCAGCAGTGCAGAATAGGCACTTTGTGTTAGTGCTGACACGGCTGATTGGCTCAGATGGGTTGCCACCAAATGGTTATCCACCTTGTCACACCGCCTTTCCACTGGCTGATTTGCCAGTGGAAAAGCCTTGTGTTGGATCTCAAGGGGCAAGCCGAACTTGGGCTAGCCATAGGAGTTGTGACTGTTCTCCATCAGGAATAATTAATTTGTATTTCTGTGCCAACAGACACAAGTAATCGTATGGGGTGTCTCTTGGTCCACGAAATAGATTACTTAGACTATGGATTGTCTTTGTTGTTATTGTAAAAGGACCCAACAGTCTACGTCGCGTCGGAGGGATACTATAAATTTATCCAGCGTTTTGCTTTGTTTCCTCGCAAAATGAGCCTGTTGTTAATCTGCAACAGACACAAGTTTTTCGAGTTATGTGCGAGCCGTCAAAATATTGTAATGAGTTGACTGCATTGTACCATGGGTCTGGTTCAATACAATCCGAAAATGTCCGATCACATCAACATGCGATAATGGTGCATAATTGAAATGAACATTTGAATTAAACATATTTGATGCACTATCACTTTTTTTCATATGGAATTGAAATTTTTGGCACTATGTCCTTTTTTAGAAATTGTTACGTTCAAATGGTTCAATCGGGGAAAATTCAACAAATCAAGATTTTTGTGTGAAAATTAAAATATTTAGTTCTGAATATGGCACCCTGTCTTTTGTAAAAAAAACCTATCATTAACAAAAAAATGACTAAGATTGTATGAATTGAATTATGTCAATGAAATCGAGAGACTTAAGACAAGCTCGATCATTTAAAATTGACACTTATATAAAATTAAACTTTATCTATGTTAGTCGGGATAATGAGAATAAAGGCTGAAGGTTCTTCCACCGAGGCAGGTATAGTGTCGCTACTTTGAATGAGCAGATGTCCCATTCAACGAACAAAGCAAACCTTCTCGTCGACATGTACAGTCTGGTAGGCAACAGCCAAATAATAACTTCTGCGACAGACCAGGACCAGAAGAACCCAATTGGCGACAAATAAATTTGTCGCCCCTCACATTGGTTCTGGTCGCTGTTTTGACCTATTCCAGGATATGAATGGATGGACCGTAGTTCAAAAAATAATGTACCACTTGTACCAAAACCTGCTCTTCGCACAGGCTCAAGTCACTTTGGGAAATCTCCTACAGGGTACCAATGGGTTGACCAGATACGTTTTTCCGAACAAGCGATGTCACGTAGATGGGAGACTTTCGTCTAAAATTAAATTGTTCTCTTATTTGTTATTATATCTTGTAATATATTTTTTGTATAACCTTTTTTTATTTTTTTGTTCAAGTAATATTATTATTACATATACGTCGAGTGGAACTAGTCCATTCCGTAAATAAAAAGGGAACTTGCGTGTAAAAATTAATCGAGTCATTTATTTATTTGGTTTTCTCTATTGTATTTATTATACATAGTATATTTTATATAAATAATAATTGTTATCTCTTAATTTATAAGTAAGTTAATCATAAGAAAGTGTGATATTGGTTGAAAGATGTAAATAAACTGCAAAGATTAACATAAACTTTAGCTTTTTTATTTTATCCAAAGAAAATAAAATGGAGCCCAACAAGAGTTCTCACTATAGGAAACACAGTTGTATCCCTGACAACAAAGTCAATATGGCCTACACCTGGCCCATATCCATCCGCAGACTCGGGCCGGTTTCGATCACTGGATCCGGCCCGGCTTGTATTTGGGCCATATCAGTTTGCTAGTCTTCAGCCATACTGTTGCCAGAAGAGTACCATAGCTTGAACATTGGCAACCATATTAGCCAGTTTTGGGTCATACTCATGCCAGATCAGCCATATTGAAACCAGTGTCGACCCATATGTCAGCCAGCATGTAAACAGTGTTGGGCATACTTTGGATCAGTTTGTAGCAATATTGTAAAATGTGTTGTACAATTCTTCAGCCAGTGCAATCGAAATTAAACTAGTTAGATACTGCAGTCCATGTAAAATAGATATACTTTTTTTGAAACATCCAAGATGGATTAATGATCGTGTATCAAGCAGCAACCGCCTTACAGTTCAAACTGTGATAGCGCGCTTCATGGTTTACATAGCTTTTTATTTACATTGTTCTTCTGTGAATTAATTAAAGTTTGTGTCTTGTTTATGAATTTCATAATTGTATTCAATTTGCACAAACATTTATCACAATAAATTTTCAAAGAAAACAACTTTTGTACTTAGCTGAAGTAATTTGTAAACTAAAAGTACATTTATTTATAGTTGACTGTTGTAATTTTAGCATAATTGTACATTTAAAGTCATGTCATACTGTATTTGAAATTCCATAAAAAAGTATGCCTATCACCAAGCCTGGTTATACCATGGTTTAGTTTAATGTAGGTTGAAACTAACTAAGGTGTGGTGCAGCACTGGTTATGATGCGGATTTAACGTGGTTCAAAGCTGGCGGAAAGTAGGCTCAACATTGTTTGCAATGTGGCTGAGATATGGCTCGATACTGGTTTTAATATGGTTGATCTGGCATGAGTATGGTTCAAAACTGGCTAATACGGTTGAAAATGACCACGGTACGCTTCTATTCTGACAATAGTATGGCTGAAGACGGGCAAACGGATCTGGGCCATTGTGCAAATATCGACTGGCCCAGATCTGGCGACCGAAACTGAGCCGAATCAGCTGATGGATCTGGCCAATATCAACTTTACTGTCTGGGATGCATTTGTTTTTCACATCTGGCCCATAGTTGGGACACATGTTTCGTTTGAAAACCGGCATGCGGATCTCGGCCAAACATAGCTCTTTTCAGTTTGCCGGATGCGACGATCAGCTAGATTAGCCGGAACGAGAACATATCTGTTCCAGTGTCCACCTGCTGAGTGGGTCTGTACATATATGTCAACTTAATTTTCTATGGCTATACTAAACTGTGACAAAATGAAATTAGCTTAACTATTAGAAGACAAAGAATGTCAAAGTTGGTACAAAACCTTAGACCCATATCTATTTATTAAACAGTATTTGAAAAACCAGCCTCTATAAATGATATTTGATTGTTTTTGTTGTTGTGGATGATTTTGGGACTACCGAAATTTTGTCATTTTTTCAAAAGAAATTTTTTATACAGCAAAGTTTGTTTAAATGGAAATAAAGAACACTGGTGGTACTAAGGATTTTTTTATGCAACCAGTATTAACTTATTATTTATAAGAAAGTTGAAGTACACGGTTAACCGAGTTTCTTATTTGAAAGCTTAGAGAAAAGTTTATTTAAAATAAATGAAAGAACTGGAGATTCTAAGGTAGAATGCCTGAAGGACTTTTTTGACAAAAGTTTATATTTTTTAAATAAAAGACATTTTAGGATTTTTAGACTTCCCCAATTTATGATTAACCAAATTGTTATGTAGGTTTAGAGATAATTTTATTGGAAACAAGTGAAAGAAAAGTGTTGATCTACTAATATGTAGCTTTTTATTAAAACATACTATTTTAGAAACTTTTTAAACATACAAATACAGCTTTTAATGCGTAGCATTTACTCGTGCTTGTTTTTTGCATATTTATATTGAGAAGACTTAAAATAAATTAAAGTAACAAAGTTAAAGGAAAGCTTTTTCTTAGAATAGAAAAATTCTTCAGTAAGACTAAACAAATAAATAACAGCTAAAAAACAAATCAAATCTAGAATCAAATAAATAAATAATCAAATAAATAAATCGTTGATAAGTGTGAGTTTGTGTTCAGTTCTTCGACCGAGGCAGGTTAGTGTCGCTACTTTGAATGAGCAGATGTCCCATTCAACGAACAAAGCAAACCTCCTCGTCGACATGTACAGTCTGGTAGGCAACAGCCAAATAATAACTTCTGCGACAGACCAGGACCAGAAGAACCCAATTGGCGACAAATAAATTTGTCGCCCCTCACATTGGTTCTGGTCGCTGTGTTGAACCTATTCCAGAATATGGATGGATGGACCGTAGTTCAAAAAATAATGTACCACTTGTACCAAAACCTAGCTAAATTGTTTTATAGCTAATTGGTTTTGACAAAAGACCCTTAAATAAAAAACAAATAAATATAAGTAATTTATTAGCATTATATGCAAATGATAATTAACAAAACTATATCAATATTAAATTAAATAACAGATAGTTAAAAATATATAAATTTATTTTATAAACAATATCAAACTTATCTTTATATACACTTACTAATACATTATTCTGGACATAGAAATATGATTTATACGAGGTTTAAACTTATTTCATTTACACCGGCAAAAACAAAATTCTTAATTTTATATTTCTGTACATCTAGATTAATGTGTTAGTTAGTGTTTAAACACACTCTTCATTTTATTATATCTATAAAATATTTCTATTATCTTCTATTAAATATTTATTGTACATCAACAATTAAAGTAAAACACTAAACTTTCTATTGAAAGACATTTTAATTATTATTTTTATTCTATTTGAAATGGACTAAATTAGTTTATGCTTTTATCTTCACTATTCAAAAAATTGCATTAAATTTAACGTTTATTTCATTTAAGATAAGAATTACAACAAACTTTGAAACATCTTTTCATTGAACAACTTTTCAACAAAGTAAATCATAAACACATCAATCTGGATCTAAATATCTACGAATTATTCTCTAAGATTTAGGCCAATGACATCTAACCGAGCTTTTTATTGTAATTTATAATGAGTAGGTTAAGTTAAAGATAAATTTGTTACGATCAATGTTCGGTCAACTAAATACTAAATAAAGTACAGACATACCTAAATTAAATACTAAATAAAAGTACAAAAACACTGAAATTAAATATTAAATAAAAGTCCAAAAATACTAAAATTAAAGGTAAACCCATTGAAAAGTCCAGATTGATGTGCCCACCACTAAATATTTTCCTCCAACTGTCATTAAGCTGCCCTGCAAAATGTTTTGCAGGAATCGTGCAAGACATGTTGCAGAGTGACATCATTTAATTATTGTCTGACTTCTAATTATTCATCGAGAAAAAATGTAAACAAATGTTAAATGAACCAATTTGTAAACTTTTGTTATTGAGTCCAAGAATTATAAATCCTCGTCAACTGAATCATAAAAAAAGATTTATTTTTTTGATGTTTTAAGAAAAGCAGAAAATAATTAAAAATTTATATTTTTTAAGAAAAGCAGAAAATAATTAAAAATTTATATTTGCAACATTTTTTGGTTGACTTTTATTTCCTGAGCGACAGTATTATCGGCCAAAAAATAAAAGTCTGTTCAACTGAAATTAATTAGAAATAGTTTTAAATAATTTAATAAACACAACAAATGTTTTGATTATTTATGTTTGACTGTTTTACAAATTATTCAAAAGTTTAAAAGTGCATAATTCTTTAAAAAATTTACAAATTATTCAAAAGTTTAGAATTGAATAATTCTTTAAAACATTTACAAATTATTCAAAAGTTTAAAATTGCATAATTCTTTAAAACATTTACAAATTATTCAAAAGTTTAAAATTGCATAATTCTTTAAAAAAATTACAAATTATTCAAAAGTTTAGAATTGCATAATTCTTTAAAAAAATTACAAATTATTCAAAAGTTTAAAATTGCATAATTCTTTAAAACATTTACAAATTATTCAAAAGTTTAGAATTGAATAATTCTTTAAAAAAATTACAAATTATTCAAAAGTTTAAAAGTGCATAATTCTTTAAAAAATTACAAATTATTTAAAAGTTTAGAATTGAATAATTCTTTAAAAAAATTACAAATTATTCAAAAGTTTAAAATTGCATAATTTTTTTAAAAATTTACAAATTATTCAAAAGTTTAGAATTGAATAATTCTTTAAGACATTTACAAATTATTCAAAAGTTTAAAATTGCATAATTCTTTAAGAAATTTACAAATTATTCAAAAGTTTAAAATTGCATAATTCTTTAAAAAATTTACAAATTATTCAAAAGTTTAAAATTGCATAATTTTTTAAAACATTTACAAATTATTCAAAAGTTTAAAATTGCATACTTTTTTAGGACATCTATTTCATGAGGGATTGAAACTGTTCATTACTTATAATTATTTTAGAATAGTGATATTATTTTTTATTTCGAATAATTTGAAAAATGATAAATGTTGCATGTATTTATTTTTAGGTAACTTTTTCATTCCTACAAACGTAAAAATTGTAACTACGCATCACTAAAGTATGTTTTTATGTGATTTAAAACTTGATTGAAATTAAAAACTTTATCCCCAAAATGTTGAAACAATTAATCTGATTGTCTTTAATGATTTAGAATGAGTCCAACATTTTCGAGAGACAATGTTGCGGTCGACACGCCTGCGGAGTCAGCGTAGTCCGCGACGCAGGCTACTTAGCTCGTCGACCGCTACCAAAAACACAATGAAATTGGTGAATCTTGTTATAATAATATTTATATAATTATTATATATTTTATTTTAGGTTATATTATATTATTATATATTATAATGCTACCTTTATTTTATATTAAAATATTGGTTTTATTTTATATTATATCATTATATATTATAATGTTGCTTTTAATTTATATTATATTATATCATTATATATTGAAATGTTACTTTTAATATTTATTATATTAAATTATTATATAATATAATGTTGCTTTTATTTTAGATTATGTTATATTATTATATATTATAATGTTACCTTTATTTTATATTTATATATATTAAAATAATGGTTTTATTTTATATTATATTATTATATATTATAATGTTGCTTTTAATTTAGATTTTATTATACCATTATATATTGTAATATTAGTTTTATTATATAATTATATATTGAAATGTTACTTTTAATATTTATTATATTAAATTATTATATACTATAATGTTGCTTTTATTTTAGATTATGTTATATTATTATATATTATAATGTTACTTTTATTTTATATTACATTATATTATTATATAATATTGGTTTTATTTTATATTATATTATTGTATATTATAATATTAGTTTTATTTTATATCATATTATTATATATTATAATGTTACTTTAATTTCATATTATATTAAATATATATATATTGAAATGTTACTTTGAATTTATATAGTATTATATTATTATATATTATAATGTTACTTTTATATTATATCATATTATTTTATTATATATTATAATGTTACCTTTATTTCATTATATAATATAATGATACTTTTTATTTTATAACACATTATTATATATTATAATGCTATTTTTATTTTATACTGTATTATATGTTGATACAATGTAATGTTACTTTTATTTTATAATATATTATAATGCTATATATATTTTGATATAATGTAATGTTATTTATATTTTATGATATATTATGTTATTATATATTATAATGTTACTTTTATCTAACATTGTATTGTATTATTGCATATTATAAAAAATAATTTTTTTTATGTTATATTATCTTATTATATATTATAAAATGTTATCATACGTTATATAATATTATTATATACTATAAAATGTTATTATACGTTATGTAACATTAGTATATATTATAAAATGTTGTTATATGTTATATAATATTATTATATATTATAAAATGTTAGTATATGTTATATAATATTATTATATGTTACATACTGTTCTTATATATCATAAAATGTTATTATATATTATAAAATATAATTATTTATTGTAATATATAAAACTTGAAGATGAGAATAAACAGAATGTTCATTCCAACACAATTTTTTCAGGATTCTCAAAAAGACTAAAACTTAGGTAATGTTGAAATAATAATATTAATAATAAAAATGATGATGATGATGATATTAATAATAATAATAAAAAAAAAATAATAATAACAAAATCAATTGTAATAATAATAATAATAATAATAGTATTTTTCAACAAAAAGAGTTTGTTGAAACGAGTTAAAATCCCTGTTCTTCCATTCCATTGAAAACACTTGACTAACTTTTTATGTCTAGGATAGTCAAAATTAACGTCATCAAATTGACTAACCTTTGTTAACAGTGCACACCTTTCTTGTGATTCAATCTAAATCGTATTGATTGTATCAACAAAAAGGTGTGCACTGTTAACAAAGGTTAGTCAATTTGATGATGTCAATTTTGACTACCTTAGACATAAAAAGTTAGTCAAGTGTTTTGATTTTAATCTTGTCTTCTTATTCAGCGATGACATGGTCGTATGACCAAACTTTTGTCATAGAGGACCAGCTTCACAGAGAATTTTTATGATGGAGATTTTGTTAAAAATTTCCTTTGTGGTGTTTGATCATTTAAAATTATTCAATATTTTTATTTTTCTCTCTGTTCATGAAATTTCCAAAATTTTTAATCTTGTCTTTTAAATAAACCACCAAAGTCCAAGATAAAATATGCTTTCATTATTCTAATCACAAAATATATAAATAAAAATAAAACAAAAAATGTACAAAATATTTTATTAATATGACATACAGATTTATTTTAAATAACTATTGAAATAAATGAAATAAAACAAAAAATGTGGAAAAAAAATTAATAATAGTAATAAAACAAATTATATTATTTTGAAAACTTCAGACATTTTTATATTTTATTGTATATTTTTATTTTTATTGTAAAAAATATTGTAAATAGAACAAAATTTACAAAAATGAATTTAAAAAAAATACATTTTTTTAAATTTGATTAATAATGAAAGTAAATTAAAAAACTAATAATTTACAATATACCAATAAATATCATAATCATGATTAAGTTCTAAATATCATAATAAGGATTAAATTTTAAATACCATAATAATCATTAGATTTTAAATACCATAATAATCATTAGGTTTTAAATACCATAATAATGATTTGAATTAAAGACCATAATAATCATTAGATTTTAAATACCATAATAATTATTAGATTTTATATACCATAATAATCATTATACTTTAAATAACATAATAAACATTAAATTTTAAATACCATAATAATGATTTGATTTTAAATACCATAATAATTATTATATTTTAAATACCATAATGATCATTAGAGTTTAAATACCATAATAATGATTTGATTTTAAATACCATAATAATATAACATTCAATAATAGATGTTATATTATATCATAGCATAATAATAAACATTATATAAGAACATAAAATACTATTATGACATCATAGAACACACATAATATTAAAATATTATTATTAAGTCATATTTATCAGTTCTATGTTTAAATGTTGAATTTTAAAAACCAACTCTTTAAAATTTGAAATATTTAAATGTTAAACTTTAGTCAAAATGAATTCTTTAAAATTTTAAATATTTAAATGTTAAACTTTAGTCAAAATGAATTCTTTAAAATTTTAAATATTTAAAAGGTAAACTTTAAAAAGCAAAAAAAAACGCATTGTGAGTAGATCAATTCAAGCACCGTTTAAAACTTTAAATAAGTTTAAAACTTTAAATAACTTTAAATAACTTTAAATAAGTTTAAATAACTTTAAATAAGTTTAAAACTTTAAATAACTTTAAATAACTTTAAATAAGTTTAAAACTTTAAATAAGTTTAAATAAGTTTAAATAACTTTAAATAAGTTTAAATAAGTTTAAATAACTTTAAATAAGTTTAAATAACTTTAAATAACTTTAAATAAGTTTAAATAACTTTAAATAAGTTTAAATAACTTTAAATAAGTTTAAATAAGTTTAATAAGTTGTAGTTTGTTTAAAAAATAAAGTTCGAAGTTTAAATATAAAATAATTACTCAAGTTGAGGCAACTTAACAACTTAGAATGAATTTATTCTAAGTTGCATACTATTTTAACATCAATTATTAATTTATTTTTTTAAGAGAATGTTTTTATATAATTTTAATACAAAAATAGAATCATTTTAAATATTATTTCAACCAATAGCTTATTTTTAAATATTATTTTAATGAATAGCTTATTTTTAAATATTATTTTAACCAATAGCTTATTTTCAAATGTTGTTTTAACCAATAGATTATTTTTTAAATATTATTAGAACCAATAGCTTATTTTTTAAATATTATTTTAATCAATAGCTTATTTTTAAATATTATTTTAACCAATAGCTTATTTTTTAAATATCATTTTAACCAATAGCTTAATTTTAAATATTATTTTAACCAATAGCTTATTTTTTTAAATATTATTTTAATCAAAAGCTTATTTTTAAATATTATTTTAACCAATAGCTTATTTTTAAATGTTGTTTTAACCAATAGCTTATTTTTTTAAATATTATTTTAACCAATAGCTTATTTTTTAAATATTATTTTAACCAATAGCTTATTTTTTAAATATCATTTTAACCAATAGCTTATTTTTAAATATTATTTTAACCAATAGCTTGTTTTTTTAAATATTATTTTAATCAATAGCTTATTTTTAAATATTATTTTAATCAATAGCTTAATTTTAAATGTTATTTTAACCAATACTTTGTTGTTAAATATTATGTTCACCCTTAAAAGACAATGGATACTATGTGGGATCATACAAAGGTAAAAAGATGAATAAATCTATTTTCAGTGAAATGAAAAATGATAACTTTTTAAATATTTATAGCAATGCCACAGTTTTGAATGTTCATGTAATAATAATATAATCATAATAATAATAATAATAATAAAAATAATAGTAATAATAATATAATAGTAGTAATAATATAATAGCAATAATAATATTAATGATATAATAATAATAACAATTACTGTTAATTAAAGATGAGAAAACTTTGTAATTTATTAACCCTTAAATATTCCCTAGAAACAAAATTGTAGTTGAACATTTTAAAATTAAATTTGAAGTTTAATAGTTAAAATATTTTAAAATTGAATTTGAAGTTTAATAGTTAAAATATTATAAAATTAAACTTGAAGGTTAAGAGTTGAAATATTTTAAAATTAAACTTGAAGTTTAATAGTTAAAATATTATAAAATTAAACTTGAAGTTTAATAGTTGAAATATTTTAAAATTAAACTTAAAGTTTAATAGTTAAAATATTTTAAAATTGAATTTGAAGTTTAGTAGTTAAAATATTTTTAATTTAAACTTGAAGTTTAATATAATAGTTAACATATTTTAAAATTATACTTGAAGTTTAATAATTAAAATATTTTAAAGCTAAACTTGAAGTTGAATAGTTAAATACTTTAAAATTGAATTTGAAGTTTAATAATTAAAACACTTTAAAATTAAAATTTAAGTTTAATAGTTAAAATATTTTAAAATTGAATTTGAAGTTTAATAGTTGAAATAATTTAAAATTAAATTTGAAGTTTAATATTTATAATGTTTTAAATTAAAACTATATTTTAATTTCAGTTCATTTTTTTAAAATATTTGAATTAAATTTCTTAAATTGTTAAAATTAAACTTATAGTTAAATATTTAAAATAATTGAAACTATAGTTTCATTTTAATTTCAAATTAAAACTATAGTTTCATCTTAATTTAAAATGTTTTTGTTGAATATTTAAATTAATTTAAAACTAAAACTATAGTTTAATTTGAAATATTTTACAATTAAATTTATAGTTAAATATCACTACACATAAAATGTGTCTGCTAATACTTTGCATAGCTATGATTTTTAAAGCTTTTAGTTCAAGGCTATATCCTAAGAACAATTCAATCTGTAATGTAGTCAGGATATACACCCGGTCTAAAAACGACGAAGAAAACGTATGAATGATTATAATTCATTAATCTATCTAACAAAACATTTAGTTGCCCTACGAGCGCTGAAGTGTTTACTCGTACACGATTGCTTACGATGTTTAAACGAGTCGTACACGATTGCTTACGATGTTTAAACGAGTCGTATACGATTGCTTACGATGTTTAAACGAGTCGTACACGATTGCTTACGATGTTTAAGCGAGTCGTATACGATGCCACACGAGTGGGATACGAGTTGAATGCAACAGCAGTCTACGGCGTCTGTGGATTGTTGGCTTCGTCTTCCTCCTCAATCACAGACACGGATCGCGCCGCCGCTGAAACCTTTCTCTCGCGAAGCATTTCCAAGTTCTGGAAAAATGAGAAAACTGATAAATTGAAAATGGGGAAAATGAAAAATGAGAAGATTTGAAAATGAAAAAAAATGAAAAGTAGTAAAAAATGAAAATGGGAAAAATTGAAAATGGGGAAAATGAAAAAGGAGACAAAATAAAAATGAGGAAAAATGGGGAAAATGAAAAAGGAGAAAAAATGAAAATGAGAAAAAATGGGGAAAATGAAAAAGGAGAAAAAATGAAAAATAGGAAAAAATGAAAATGGAAAAAATTTAAAATGGGGAAAATGAAAAACGGGAGAAAATGAAAATTAGGAAAAAATGAAAATGGGAAAAATTGAAAATTAAAAAATTAAAAAATTAGAAAAATTGAAAATGAGTACAATGAGAAAAAATGAAAAATAGGAAAAATAGGAAAAATTGAAAATGAGAAAATTGAAAGATTGGAAAAATTGAAGGTAAAACTATAGTTTAGAGCACCTTTCAATACGGCTATTTGTTTCCATAAAATATAAAAAATATGTAAAAATGAAAATTAGTCTACTCTATAACACTCACGTTCGATGTATGCCCCTATTTTGATTAATATAACCTAAGTAATAGCCAAAATAAGAATTATGCACAGCCAACTGACAAACGTACCAACCGTCGCATTTTCAAACAAGGCTTAGGCTATTTTTTTGCTTCTCCATAAACCAGTATTTAACCAAAGTTTAGCATTATCGTGACCCACCAAACAAAACCTAACCTGACTTTGCTGCTCAAAATGGTTTTCGGTGACCAAAAACAACTATTAGCCTAACGTACATTTGTATTTCGAGCCGTGTGGGAAAACCAATACAGTTGGTACACCTGTCAATTGTAAAAATATGTTATTGTGTACGATATTTCTTCCAGAAATATAACAATTTGACTCTTTGATTACATAAACTATCATAATCAAAAAGTTGAGAAAAGTGCATCAATCGAAAGTGCCAGTGATATAGAGTAAGCTAATATATGTAGTTTTTGTATATGTTTAATATTTATTTTTAACAAAAATAGTCGTATTGAGAGGCCATCTAGCTGTAGTAATACAAAATTAAGAATGGGGAAATGAAAAATGATAAAAAATGAAAAAAGTAAAAAAAACGTAACTAGCCAAAATATAAAAAAATCAGTTGTGAGTTAACTCCATAAATATTTATTTTCTGATAGTATTGATTAGATGGCCATGATTAACAATATTTTTCTGAACGTTCAAACAAACATCTTTTAAGGTCCTCTGTAACTCTTGAAATAAAGCTGTTTAGTACTAACGTATGCCCGAATTGAGACGACGATGCCAACGGAAAAATGAAACCTATGTATAGCTTTCACCTTATGAGATAAATGAACAATAAAAAACTAAAAAAAATTAAAAGTTTTTAAAATTTTTGTTGATAATTAATTTTTTGCTTTTGACATAGTAACGATGGTAACGATAGTAGCCATAGTGACGATAGTAACGATGGTAACGATAGTAGCCATAGTGACGATAGTAACGATGGTAACCATAGTGACGATGGTAACCATAGTGACGATAGTAACGATGGTAACCATAGTAATCATGGTAACGGTGGTAACCATAGTGACGATAGTAACTATGGAACGATAGTAAGGTAATACTCCGAAAAACATTAAGGCCTTGAAAAAATGTTTTGTTATGAACATGAATTGGTTACATACATTTAATTATGAAAATTATCACATTTTTGACAAGAAGTATTATTTTCTGATCGTTGTATTATCTCATTGATACGTTTTTATCGGACTTCAATGATAAATTATTCGTACAAAAGAATAAATAAAAACTAAATCTAAAAAAGCTTTTTTGTTTTAGTTTTTTCATCCGTATCTCCTTCTTACATTTATTGGAAAACAACGCCGATGATAAACAGTTTTAGATTTCCCTTCCTCATTTGTTTTCCAACTGCGTGTTCCATTTAAGATTGCACCATCACATTCAAATCTTTACTCATTAGAAGTCCCAATAACTTGAAAAAATTTCATAATATTACATAATCAATACTTCCATAAAAACAAAATTTTCTAAAGCCCCAACAATTGAAATAGATTATTAGAGTAGATGATTTTAGCAAAAATACAACCCGACGCAACGGTATGAAATGAGAGATCATTAAGAAATTCCAGTCATTATTGTTTTAATCCTTCTTGTGTTATGTGGTCTTTTAAACTTTTATGTTTAGTTTCAATGTAAAGAGATTTTACTGGTTCAAATAACATCATAAAATCGTATGTGATATATAAAGAACTATCGGTTTTTTGAGAAAATATGAAGAAAAAAAATATTAAAAATAAAGAAATTCTATACTAACTTTAAAGACATATTTGATAGGATCATTTCATATCTGAACAATACAAACAAAATATCTTTGTTCAATAATAATAATAATACAAATAAAATATCTTTGTTCAATGGTTCTTCTGTTAGGCCGATAAAATAAATTTGTTGGAATTTTTCTTAAAATAGATAGCAACATTTTTATTCCATCTATTTAATTCAGAAATTCATGTATGACTTTATATAAAGAATATTTCTATCATATAAGTAATAGAAATAAAAAATCCAAGCACAACTATGATATGAATAATAATAAGAATATTAGCTTTTTTTAAATTTACAATAAAATAAAGAACAAAAAGTAAATTGGTTCAATAAGGTTAAGAATAAAGGGGCAAATGCAAGGAATAAGTCAATAGATATAGTAT
>JARUHE010059868.1:0-15697 GCA_031471125.1 Archaeomysis grebnitzkii
TTTATGGAAGTTCTCTGTAACTCTTAAAATAAAGTTGTTTAACACTAATTGATTTTCATGTGCAGACGACGACGAGGGCAACGACAACGACGAGGACGGAAAATTAAAACCTATATAGAGCTTTTTCCTAACGGAACGCTCGATAATGAGACAATGGATAGTTATGACAGTGATGATTTTTATTTATCCGAGCCACAAGATGCCAGAATAACTCTCTCTGATTCTTGGAGAAGGTTTGCTGATATTTTCACTGACTTAAAACCAAACTTATTTTAAAAATTTGGATATAATGGGGCATCAACCAGAGGTAAAATAATTTCAGTAGAAGACAAAAACCTAAATGACAGATTAATTGAACTTATAAACAAGTTATCAGTTTTAAAAAATGTAGTTCTAAGATTTTTTTTTATTTCAGCAAAGTTATTATTCACTTCATTATATATAAACGTTGTTCAAGAAAAAACTGTGAAATTCAAAATGAAAAAGTTTAACATTTGCTTTCACCTTTATTTTTGAATGTGAGATGCCACAAATGACGCTGACAGAATGACCCACTCATGTCGATTGTAATAGGGTATCCGTAAGATGGATACCCTAATCCCACCGAAAAGTTGTATTCAGCAGTTAGATGGTGTGACAAAAGACCGTGCAGAAGAGATTAATATTTAGATGTAAACCTTCCTTTCAAGAAGCATCTTTTTTTTATTAGACAAAATGTGAAATGTAAAGTGTTCATTTACAGTAAGAAAATCATCAAAACAATAATGTGAACTTTGTGGGCATTAATGTAATGGAATTTTTTAGCTGCAGGCTTCAACCATTCAGTGTTTGCTCTATAAACTACATAAACAATGAAGACATATCCAACTGTAGCAATCCCATGAACATAAATGGGTGGTTCAAGAAAACTTTACAGACCTTACTTTGTCTAATAAATAAACATACCAGTACTTGAATGCAATTTAACCTGCATGAACAGCAATATAAAGATACACTCATGGTTGGTTGTTTTATTGGTTAACCAAATACTTGGATAATTAATTGATTGATTGATCAAATAAAACTTGGTTAAAGAATTGACACTGCAATCTGACATTGTTCTGCACATCCCATGATTAATGTATTTGCAATAAAAATTTGTCTACTGATGGGTAGCTACAATGAACGTATTGTTAGACCATCAGTTAATATTATTTGTATAACCGCACAAATATTACAAATACTACAAATGATAACTTATCTGTGGTTAAAAATTTGTTCATTTAATTTATTTGGCTATTATTTAGATTCACAGACTGTGATTTGACAAGATTTCATATATGAACGAAATGAACGAAATGAACAACAAGTTTGGCTGCTGACATTCTGTAGGCTACAATAGGATAGGATGGGCTATGGTAAGCTGGGTTGGGCTAGGTTAGGTTTTATATACACGAGGTTGATGAATTATTTTCACGTATTGTAGTTTTACAGCTTTTGAAATGATATTTTGGCATTTTGTTTATTTTATATGGCAAAAATTATTCCAGTCAACCAATCTTAATAATTTCCATTTATTCAAACAAGTTATGATAAAATTATCAAAAAAAAATTAAAAAATAACAAAACTGTTAAAAAATTATTAAAACTTACCTTTTATTTTCCAAAATGATTCAGGAATAAATTGCTGAATGGCTTTATAGCGCTCAACAACAAAACCCAATGTTGGAAACTGGCATGATCCATAACTTATCAGTGTGTCACTTAAGGATGTTGGAAAAACTTTTTGTAATCGAAGAGTTTGAAATCTTGTGAAAGCCGCCCCAATTCTCAGATCCAACTCTGAACGTACATTAACAGCTTGGTTTTGATTATTGTCTGGCTGAACCAGAGTTCTCAGAGCTCTTTCAATGGATGGAGCCGTTATTTCGGAAAATTTTGCTCTCAACACCTGAAGTGACGGTTTAATGGCTTTGCAAACTTCAATAATTTCAAACCCGATGTTTTCTCCTTCTCTGTCACAATCTGTCCAAATGATGAGCCTTGTTGCTAATCGAGCTTCTCTCTCCAAAGTTTTTTTGATGGGAAGCATATTTTCTGAACAACCCTTCAAGACAGGAGCTTCAAACAGCTCCAATGGATTGCATCCATTCCACTTTCTGTGGCAACCCGTGAACTCGTATCCAAGTAAATGGCCCGAGACGGAGGTCATGACCATATGGCATGTTTCGCCGTTGATGACTTTATCGAATTCATAAATTTTGTTATATTTACTCTGCCCTTCTCTTCTAGTGAAACCTCCCCTGGACATAAAGTTGGCAAGATTTTTAGCTGCATCATTTTTCTCGGCAACATTCAATACTCTCACCATAGTTTCTGCATTAGTATTGCTTACATGTGTAGTCACACAGAAAAACCTTGCTATAAAATTTGCTCGTAAATTTTTTATAAATCCAGTCTTTTGTGAAAACTTTAAAAACTTGCAAGATTTACTTGGTATTGTAAAATAGCTATTTCGGTCATTTTTGCACTGAAGAATGCGATTTTGCTGAAGTGTGCTATAGATAACTTTTCTCAAGCCAGTAAACATTTATAAAGGAAGTCATCAAAATTGAGCCTGAAAAAAAACAAAATTTATACTTTAAAATTTTTGGATAAAAATAATGAGTGATAGAAAGTAGTTTGTGCTAAAATATTTTATTTAAGACACAATAAATATATTATTTTCTTCACTTAGCCTTCCCCTTCAATTAGCTATGAAATTATATGTGGATCAGAAACTCTTGCATACATGCATGTATGTGCATATGTGTGTGGCATTTTTCAAAATTTTCACTTCGTACGTTTGTGAGTGTGAGGACCTAACCTAGGTTAAGTTATGTTATAGTGTTGTAGCTTGAACTAATTAAAAGTTCAGAGAAAGTATACTAAATCAGAAGAAAATACAACCAAAAGTGTTCAAATTTAAGAGAGTACACTAAACTAGAAGAAAATGCAGTTAAAAGTAACAAAAAACATTAAAAAATTAAAGGGTACACCAAATTATAAGAAAACATGGTTAAAAGAAACTAGTAATCCACGAACCGGACGGTCCCGCGATGATTCATTCAGTAACTTTAAAAAAAATTTATCTCCACAAATGTCAATCAAAAATGGTGTTACAAAGTGAGAAAACATCATTTTATCAAAAATTCATCTTAGAGACTATTTATGTGTACTTCATTTCCAATCCATTGTAGCATAAATAAAAACAAAAATATTAAAAAAAAAAATTTGTTAAAAAATTGTCTAAGTCTAAAAATGGTACATCAAAAATGGTGTTACAAAGTGAGAAAAAATCATTTTATGAAAAGTTAACCCTTGGAGACTATTTATGTGTACTTAATATCCAATCCACTGATGCATAAATAAAAACAAAACATGAAAAAAAAAATTTGAAAATTTTTTCAAAGTTAATTTGATGAAAAAGGGTAGATAAAAAGTGATAAAATCAAATAAAAATACCTAGTAATATATTAAAACCAATAAACAATTGAAAGCACCAGTGATATAGAGTAAGCTAGTAGCTTATATGCAGTTTTTGTATATGTTCAATAATTTGTCAGTTGTGTCACCGGATGTGTTTTCACAACATTTCCCATACGAATGTCTAATGAGCCGGACTTGTGTTCCTAGTAAACAAAGAAATACCCAATGTTTTTAAAAGTTGCCAGCTTTTGCAAAGTGCAATGTTAAAACCACATTTACCCATTAGTACATATGTTTATATTTATAGGTGTTCCTAGCCACCAAAAACCTTTTGAGGAACAACGTCAGGTTAGTTTTTGTTTGGTGGGTCACAATGTTAAAATTTGCTAAATATTGGTTTATGGAGAAGCAAAAGGATAGCCTACTAGTGAAATATTGAAGTTAATGAAATCGAGGTAAACAGATTGCCTTTAACTTTTTACCCTTGGGAGTTGTTACCTTGATCAGATCGGTCGCTGTCTGGGTTTCGTAACGGGTGGATGTTCGTCTACGTTTAATTTTTTTTGTTTTTTATAAAGCTTTCTCTTAAGTTTATTTATTTTTTTATTATTTATTAGCACGCTCTATCGCGCCTGAGAATGCGTTTTCTCAATTATATAAACTGTGAATGAAATAATGCTTCAATCCAATGGAGCATGGTGCTAAAAACCTGGGTTTTTTGTCCTTCAAGATTTTTTTCATCTTCTTTTAACCAAAAAATTAGCCCAAAGTGGCCCTTTTCTGCAATAAAATTTAAAAACGATCAAAAACGAACGTCCTCTTTAAAATGAAAAAATATTTTTCATCACCCTGCAGTGGAGTGACACAAATTCCAATATTTCTTTATACAATTAAGCATATTAAAAGGCCAAATAGAGTGAAGAGCCATATGCAATCGGCAATGTTAATAAACATGCTTTCAAAATTAAAACAAACATTATTTAAAAATAATGGTGACCCATCAAACAAAACCTAGCCTGACTTTGCTCCTTAAATGGTTTTCGGTAGCCAAAAACGCTATTTAAGGAGTAAATTTAGCCTAAGTCTTGTTTCAACATATGACAACCAGACATATGATTTGCCCTATATATGTTGGGATAAACTTTACTTTGGATCCCTTAACCAAATCTATATTTTGATTAATATAACTCGAGTAATAGCCAAAATAAGTCGTTAGGCAAAGAATTATGCACATTCAACTGACAGACCTACCAACAGTCAGATGACGTCACATTTTCAAACAAGACTTAAGCTATTCTTTTGCTTCTCCATAAACCAGTATTTAAGCAAAGTTTAGCATTATTGTGACCACCAAACAAAACCTAACCTGACTTTGCTCCTCAAATGGTTTTCGGTGGCCAAAAACACCTATTAGCCTACATTTGTATATCGCAGTGCGGGAAAACCAGTCCAGTTGGTATGCCTGTCAATTGTAAACACCTATTAAAAATGCCAGTGATAAATGATCATATTCACCCCATATTTCACTACTTTCCAACTATTTGCCAAGTAGTTTTGAAAATAAATGCCTTCCTCTTTCTTGGTTGGAAAGAACGATGCATGCAAAAATAGTCCTTCCTCGTGGCTCAGTAGCCCTAGTGCATTGCCTTTTCTGTGGTGGAAACAATTAGGATGTCAAACACAGGAAAGTCGGCCACAAAATCCCGTAAAATTTCATCCCACCACTGCCTAGGACGGCTACTTCGTGCAAATTGCTATATATAGGGACCACTCATTGCTTGGATGTGCGGCGTGGGGATTACCAAAACCAAACCCTATTATTGAGAGTGAAAATGCGGTGGACGCTAGAATCGCTCATATTTATACTGGTTAACGTTCGTATTCTGTGGTGGAAAGAACGAAAGCATGCATCATCCCCTCCTCATCGGGGTCCATGACTTGGGGGCCTCGGTACGTTACGTTTCTGTGCTGTAAGCGAACGGTCCCTCCGGGGATTCATGGCTTGGTAGCCTTACTGCAAACCTTCTCGTCGGGGTGCCGGACTAGTTACCTATTCTGTGGTGGAATGACCGGTCACGAGTACGTTCCTCTTTCTTTTTTGGTTCTTCATCAATTTTGATGGAAAATAATAACAGATTGATGTGATACTTTATTATAATCTACACATTGTTTGCAATAAAAAAAATACTTTGTTCTCTGTCCCAAAGTGTCACTCACCAATGCATCACTGATTTCGCCGCGCTGTAATAGAATTTGAAGATTTGAAGAACAGTACTTTATAAGTTCAATATAAGAAACAAATTCATTTTTACAGAAAGTATATGCACAGCTTGTAAATCTAGTTACTGTTCTTAGTTGTGGTATAATTAGGTAATTCAAATGTAATGAATAGTTTTCAGCCTTATGTACCCAACTAAACAAATCTGTAAATAAATTTAAAAAAATGTTTTCCTTATTTCTACCAAATAGTGTTTAATCAGAAATTTGAAACCCTATTATTTCAATAAAGATTCATTTTACAAAAAATCCTCCAAACAAAATTGTTCATAATTATGTCAAAATCAATGACTCCTCTATTAGAGGACATGAAGACATAAATTCTAGCATAACTCAGTAAAGGCCACTTCATCTGGGTTGCCAACTTGCCGCTGAGCCTGTTAGTTGATAACGAGACAGTGAGTGGGAAGGTTGTACTTGTCCTGAGCTCCCCAATTAAAGTGTTGTAGGTAATTTTGATGTTACTAATTTGTGAAGTAGTTTGAAATTATACTAATAAGCTGTTTTTGATCAACTTTTTTATAGATTTGTTTCACATAGCCTAATCATAAAATGATATCAAATGTTTTCTGACTAGCCTAACAGGCTAAATTGTTTGTAAATAAAGAACAAGTTTTGTTAACGTCATAAATTCATATTTTCAATAAATTTTTATTTACAATTTTATTATTGTTTGTTAATCAATACATGTTAAGAACTTAAGTACGTCCAAAAAAACAATGATCATCCAAAGTTTTGATAAAACTATTAAATATAAATTTAAAGAAAAACGTTGTTCCAATTATAATGTAGCAATTTTGTCACATTATAGGTATAATTAAAATAAATACGTTTTAATCTACATAACTAGTTATGCCTAGACCGCTATGCGGCTTAAATGTCGAGCGATTATTTATTTTCATAATAGTATACAATTGTAAAGTTTTTTTAAATTGTAAAAATATAATCAGCAATAACAAAAAAACGTTTTTTAATGTTAAATATTTTACAAGTTTTTTCTCATCTAAACTTAAATAACAAAAAAGAGGAATTATCTAAAAATACATCTATTGCATTATATTATAAGAAAATAAAAACTTGAACCTTTTGTTGAATGTGAAATATTTTATTAGTTATTTCTCTTCATTTTAACCTAAAATAAGAAAAAAAGTGAAAATTGTATAAAATAATTCCATTGCATTATGTTGTAAGCATATTGATTGTTCAGCTCTGAAAATTTCATGCTAAAATATAAAAAAAAACAAGTTATTAGAAAATAAAAACTTGAACGTTTTGTTGAATGTGAAATATTTGATTAGCTATTTATCCTCATTTTAACCTAAAATAAGAAAAAAAGTGAAAATTGTATAAAAATAATTACATTGCATTATATTGTAGGCATATTGATTCAGATCTCAAAATTTGATGAAAAATTACTACTAAAAAAACAAAGAAGCTATTAAGAAAATGTTGAATTGTAATGGCAACTACAATCAGGAATAATAAATGTCGTATGTTCAAATTGCCAAAAGAAAAACAGAAGAGGTTGAATGTGCTTCTCCCTCGCCATGCTTTTGTGTGATTCGACTAAATTTTTTGTCTGTGAAAGACATTGGCCTTCAAATTCTCCATAAGTCAAGCAGCCTGGAGGATTTACTCGACCAATTACTCCGCCAAGGATGTTTAGTGTTCCTACTTCTTGTTTACCAACACCAAAGCCAGCACCTCGCAAACCAAAGCAGGAGGACGAGCAGCTGAAGCATTTTCTGAAGAAAAACATGATCCATTCCTTTGGTGATTTCTCACCAGACACAAAGTTACAGAAAAAATATGATATCCTTATCATATCTCGATCAGAGGATGAACTTGTGCGCGTTTTCATGTCAAAAGATTTTCAGGAAAGTCATTTGTCAGTGATTGTTTACAATAAATCTACTATGTGCTCACCGTTAACTTTATCTGCTTTTAAGAATGGAATAAATGTTCCAATAGGAAAAATATTAAATCCAAACAATAGTTACTATCGCAGATATATCGATGACACATTTCTTTTATTTAACAATTTAACCCAAGTAAATCGCTTCCGTTCTTACTTAAATGATCAACACCCAAATTTAAATTTCACATCAGAGATAGAAATTGATAAAACGTTATCTTTTTTACATATTTTAGTTTCAAACAACGCGCAATTCGAAACTAGTATTTACAGGAAAAAAACATTCACTGGTTTGGGAACGAATTATTTTGGTTCTGTTCCAATCAAGTACAACTAACTAAAAGGTGTGTCCAACCATTTCTGGGCGTGCCTTGTTAGTAAGTGTATGATAAAATGAACACAAGCAGTTGCTTAAGCTAAAGCGATTGCTAAAGCTTTAGCAGAAGCAAAAGCATCTTCGAACGCACCCATTATAATAAATAATAAATATTTTAAAAACAAATTATTGATCTTTATAAAATATTATTATAATTATAAATATTATAGAACAAAATATTGATCTTTAAGGCATATTATTACAATTATAATTATTTAAAAAATAAATTATTATTTTATTGATCTTCAAAAAATATTATTATAATTATAAATAATATAGAACAAAATATTGATCAACCACTTTTGAATGAAAGACGAAATTAATTTTTTTTTCAAACAAATGTATATTTATTTGAAATAATTTCAGGAAGCTGTGATAGCTTTAAAGCAAGCTGAACGTTACAAAGCTCAGAAGTTGCAGGAAAAACAGGAGAAGGAAGAGAAGAAGATAAAAATGGAGAAAGAAGGAAGGCGATTAAAAGTGTTGGCAAACAAGAAAAAAGAGGAACAGCTCAAGTTGGAAAAACTTGAAGACATCCGAGTAATTTTTTTTAAATCATACAAAATTATAGAAAAAGTTCGACAATTAATTTGCATCTAAAACAAATAAATAATCTATTTTTAATCACAGAAACATTTTCATAAATTTTCGTCCAAACTTTATTGAAAAAATTACATTCAAATGCATTTAATTGCATTAAATTGTATTTAATTACATTCAAATGCGTTCAATTACATTCTAATTCGTTCAAATACAGTCAATTGCATTCTATTGAATTCAAACCTTAAAACTTCTTACACAATATGACAATTTCTTAGATAATATTATAATTTCTCACGCAATCTTACAATTTCTTACACAATATTATAATTTCTTACACAATCTTACCATTGCCTACACAATCTTACAATTTCTTACACAATCTTACCATTTGTCACACAATCTTACAATTTCTTACGCAATCTTATCATTTCTTATACATGCTTACCATTGCTTACAGGAACTTACCATTTCTCACACAACCTTACCATTGCCTACACAATCTTAAAATTTCTTACACAATCTTACTATTTCTCACACAATCTTACAATTTCTTACACAACCTTACAATTTCTTACACAATCTTACCATTTCTCACACAATCTTACAATTTCGTACACAATCTTATCATTTCTTATACATGCATACCATTGCTTACAGGATTTTACCATTTCTTTCACAATCTTACAACTTCTTACACAATCTAACCATTTTTTTTACAGAAACCAACAGTTATTACACAAACTTACCATTTCTTACACAATATTACCATTTATTACGCAATGTTACACAATCTTACCATTTCTTACACAATATTACCATTTATTACACAGTCTTACCATTTCTTATAAAATCTTACCATTTCGTACACAATCTTACCATTTTCTTACACAAAATTACCATTTATTACACCATCTTACCATTTCTTACACAATCTTACCATTTCTCACACAATATTGCCATTTATTACACAATCTTATCATTGTTTACACAATCTTACTATTTTTCACACAATATTACCATTTAGTACACAAACTTACCATTTCGTACACAATCTTACCATTTCATACACAATCTTATAATTTCTTACACAAGCTTACAATTTCTTACACAATATTACCATTTATTACACAATATTACCATTTATTACACAGTCTTACCATTTAGTACACAAACTTACCATTTCGTACACAATCTTACACAAACTTACAAATTCTTACACAGTCTTACCATTTCTTACACAATATTATCATTTATTACACAAACTTACCATTTCGTACACAATCTTACAACTTCTCACACAATCTTACCATTTCTTACACAATCTCACCATTTATTACACAGCTTTATCACTTCTTACACAAACTTACAATTTCTTACACAATCTTACCATTTCTCACACAATATCACCATTTATTACACAGTCTTATCATTTCTTAAATAAACTTACCATTTCTTACACAATCTTACCATTTCTTACACAATATTACCATTTATTACACAGTCTTAGCATGTATCACACAACATCACCATTTAATAGACAATCTTATCATTTCTTACACAATATTACCATTTCGTACACAATCTCAAAATATCTTACACAAACTTACGATATCTTACACAATCTTACCATTTCTCACACAACATCACCATTTAATAGACAATCTTATCATTTCTTGAATAAACTTACCATTTATTACACAGTCTTACCATTTCTAACACAATCTTGTCATTTCTTACACAATCTTGTCATTTCTTACACAATATTACCATTTATTACACCATCCTACCATTTCTTACACAATCTTATGATTTCTTACACAATATTACCATTTATTACACAATCTTACCATTGTTTATACAATCTTACCATTTTCACACAGTATTACCAATTCTTACACAATCTTATAATTTCTTACACAGTCTCACCATTTCTTACACAATCTTACCATTTCTCACACAATCTTACAATTTCTTACACAACCTTACAATTTCTTACACAATCTTACCATTTCTTACACAATAATCTCACCATTGATTACAGAATCTTATCATTTCTTACACAAACTTACCATTTCTTAGATAAACTTACAATTTCTTACACAATCTTACCATTTCTCACACAATCTTACAATTTCTTACACAAACTTACAATTTCTTACACAATCTTACCCTTTCTTACACAATCTCACAATCTTATCATTGTTTACACAATCTTACTATTTTTCACACAATATTACCATTTAGTACACAAACTTACCATTTCGTACACAATCTTACCATTTCATACACAATCTTATAATTTCTTACACAAGCTTACAATTTCTTACACAATATTACCATTTATTACACAATATTACCATTTATTACACAGTCTTACCATTTAGTACACAAACTTACCATTTCGTACACAATCTTACACAAACTTACAAATTCTTACACAGTCTTACCATTTCTTACACAATATTACCATTTAGTACACAAACTTACCATTTCGTACACAATCTTACACAAACTTACAAATTCTTACACACTCTTACCATTTCTTACACAATATTACCATTTCTTGCACAATCTTACCATTTCTTACACAATAATCTTACCATTTATTACACAACCTTATCATTTCTTAAATAAACTTACCATTTCTTACACAACCTTATCATTTCTTACACAATATTACCATTTCTAACACAATTTTATCATTTCTTACACAATATTATCATTTATTACACCATCTTACCATTTCTTACAAAATCTTACCATTTCTTACACAATCTTACCATTTCTTAAACAATATTACCATTTATTACACAAACTTATCATTTCGTACACAATCTTACAATTTCTTACACAAACTTACAATTTCTTACACAGTCTAACAAATTCTTTTACACAATCTTATCAGTACTTACACAGTCTTACCATTTCTTACACAATATTTCCATTTATTACACAATCTTATAATTTCTTACACAATAATCTCACCATTTATTACACAACCTTATCATTTCTTACAAAAACTAACCATTTCTCATACAATCTTATCATTTCTTACACAATCTCACAATATCTTACAAAAACTTACAATTTCTTACACAAACTTACCATTTCTTACACAATCTCACCATTTATTACACAGCTTTATAATTTCTTACACAACCTTACCATTTCTTACACAAATTTCTTAATTCTTACACAATCTTACCATTTCTTACACAATCTCACAATATCTTAAACAATCTAACCATTTTTCACACACTCTTACTATTGCTTACAGAATCTTACAATTCTTACACAACCTTGCCATTTTCTTTTTTTTTCCTTACACAATCTTACCATTTTTCACACAATCTTACATTTTCTTACACAATCTTACCATTTCTTACACAATCTCACAATATCTTACACAAACTTACCATTTCTACCACAATCTTACCATTTCTCACACAATCTTACCATTTCTCACACAATATCACCATTTATTACACAATGTTATCATTTCTTACACAATCTTACCATTTATCACACAATCTTACAATTTCTTGAACTATATTACCATTTCTTACAGAATATTACCATTTCTTACACAATATCACCATTTATTACACAATATCATCATTTATTACACAATCTTACCATTTATCACACAATCTTACAATTTCTTAAAATATATTACCATTTCTTAGACAATCTTACCATTGCTTACAGAATCTTACCATTTCTTACACAAATTTACCATTTCTTACACAATCTCACCATTTCTTACAAATGCAAACTTTTCAGATCCAACAGTCGATTGCATCAAGTAACGCAGCGGAGGACGTCAAAGAGCGTGAGAGGATTGCTTTGAAGAAGGCGAAAGATGAAATTCACGCCACGTGGTTGAGGGAGCAGGAGAGGAGGTTGAGAGAGGAGGCGAGTCGCAAGGAGCTCAGGAAGATGCGCGAACACGAACAGGTGACGTCATTGTCTCTTTCAAGGGTAATGATCTACCCAGGTGACGTAATTGTCTCTTTCAAGGTTAATCTTCTACCCAGGTGACGTCACTGTCTCTTTCAACGATAATGTTCTACCCAGGTGACGTCACTGTCTCTTTCAAGGTGAATGTTCAACCCAGGTGACGTCGTTGTCTCTTTCAAGGGTAATGTTCTACCCAGGTGACGTCATTGTCTCTTTCAAGGGTAATGTTCTACCCAGGTGACGTCATTGTCTCTGTCAAGGGTAATGTCCTACCCAGGTGACGTCATTGTCTCTTTCAAGGGTAATTTTCTACCTAGGTGACGCCACTATCTCTTTCAAGGGTAATGTTCTACCCAGGTGACGTCATTGTCTCTTTCAAGGGTAATGTTCTACCCAGGTGACGGCAGTGTCTCTTCCAAGGATAATGTTCTACCCAGGTGACGTCATTGTCTTTTTCAAGGTTAATGTTATACCCAAGTGACTTCATTTTCTTTTTCAAGGGTAATGTTCTACCCAGGTGACGTCACTGTCTCTTTCAAGGGTAATGTTGTACCCAGGTGACGTCACTGTCTCATTCAAGGTTAATGTTCTACCTAGGTGACATCGCTGTCTCTTTCAAGGTTAATGTTATACCCAGGTGACGTCACTGTCTCTTTCAAGGTTAATGTTATACCTAGGTGACGTCATTGTCTCCTTCAAGGTTAATGTTCTACCCAGGTGACGTCACTGTTTCTTTCAAGGGTAATGTTCTACCCAGGTGACGTCACTGTCTCTTTCAAGGGTAATGTTCTACTCAGGTGACGTTATTGTCTCCTTCAAGGTTAATGTTCTACCCAGGTGACGTCATTGTCTCTTTCACGGTTAATGCTCTACCCAGGTGACGTCATTGTCTCTTTCAAAGTTAATCTTCTACCCAGGTGACGTCACTGTCTCTTTCAACGATAATGTTCTACCCAGGTGACGTCGCTGTCTTTTTCAAGGTGAATGTTCAACCCAGGTGACATCATTGTCTCTTTCACGGTTAATGCTCTACCCAGGTGACGTCATTGTCTCTTTCAATGTTAATCTTCTACCCAGGTGACGTCACTGTCTCTTTCAACGATAATGTTCTACCCAGGTAACGTCACTGTCTCTTTCAAGGTGAATGTTCAACCCAGGTGAAGTCGTTGTCTCTTTCAAGGGTAATGTTCTACCCAGGTGACGTCACTGTCTCTTTCAAGGGTAATGCTCTACCCAGGTGACGTCACTGTCTCTTTCAAGGTTAATGTTCTACCCAGGTGACGTCACTGTCTCGTTCAAGGGCAATGTTCTACCCAGGTGACGTCATTGTCTCTTTCAAGGGTAATATTCTACCCAAGTGACGTCACTATCTCTTTCAAGGGTAATGTTCTACTAAGGTGACGTCACTGTCTCTTTCAAGAGTAATGATCTACCCAGGTGACGTCATAAGTTGTATGTCATATAAATTGTTTGTCATATAAATTGTTTATCATATAAATTGTTTATCATGTAAATTGTTTGTCATTTAAATTGTTTGTCATATAAATTGTTTATCATATAAATTGTTTGTCATATAAATTGTTTATCATATAAACTGTTTATCATATAAATTGTTTGTCATATAAGTTGTATCTCATATAAATTGTATGCCATATAAATTGTTTGTCATATAAGTTGTTTATCATATAAATTGTTTGTCATATAAATTGTTTGTCATATAAGTTGTATGTCATATAAATTGTATGTCATATAAATTGTTTGTCATTTGTTTGTCATATAAGTTGTATGTCATATAAATTGTTTGTCATATAAGTTGTTTATCATATAAATTGTTTGTCATATGAATTGTTTGTCATATAAGTTGTTTGTCATGTAAATTGTTTGTCATATAAGGTGTTTATCATAAAAAAATTTTGTCATATAAAATGTTTATCATATAAATTGTTCGTCATATAAATTGTTTATCATATAATTTTTTTGTCATATAAATTGTTTATCATATAAATTGTTTGTCATATAAATTGTTTATCATATAATTTGTTTGTCATATAAATTGTTTATCATATAAATTGTTTGTCATATAAGTTGTTTATCATATAAATTGTTTGTCATATAAGTTGTATGTCATATAAATTGTATGTCATATAAATTGTTTGTCATATAAGTTGTATGTCATATAAATTGTTTATCATATAAGTTGTTTATCATATAAATTGTTTGTCATATAAATTGTTTGTCATATAAATTGTATGTCATATAAATTGTTTGTCATATAAGTTGTATGTCATATAAATTGTTTGTCATATAAGTTGTTTATCATAAAAATTGTTGGTCATATAAAATGTTTATCATATAAATTGTTTGTCATATAAATTGTTTGTCATATAAATTGTTTATCATATAAATTTTTTGTCATATAAATTGTTTATCATATAAATTGTTTGCCATATAAATTGTTTATCATATAAATTGTTTGTCATATAAATTGTTTGTTATATAAGTTGTTTGTCATATAAATTGTTTGTCGTATAAATTTTTGATCATATAAATTGTTTGCAATACAAATTGTTTATCATATAAATTGTTTTTCATATAAATTGTTTGTTATATAAGTTGTTTGTCATATAAATTGTTTGTCATATAAATTGTTTATTATATAAACTGTTTATCATATAAATTGTTTTTCATATAAAATGTTTGTCATATAAGTTGTTTATCATATAAATTGTTTTTGTCATATAAATTGTTTGTCATAAAAATTGTTTATCATTTAAATTGTTTGTCATATAAATTGTTTATCATATAAACTGTTCGTCATATAAATTGTTTATCATATAAACTGTTTGTCATATAAATTGTTTGTCATATAAGTTGTTTATCATAAAAAATGTTTGTCATATAAATTGTTTATCATATAAATTGTTTGTCATATAAATTGTTTGTCGTATAAATTGTTTGTCATACAAATTGTTTATCATATAAATTGTTTATCATATAAATTGTTTGTCATATAAATTGTTTATCATATAAACTGTTTGTCATATAAATTGTTTGTCATATAAGTTGTTTATCATATAAATTGTTTGTCATATAAATTGTTTATCATATAAATTGTTTGTCATATAAATTGTTTGTCATATAAATTGTTTGTCATATAAATTGTTTGTCATATAAATTGT